>JADRCD010183366.1:0-12644 GCA_019843815.1 Montemys delectorum
TCTATCTAATTTGGTAATTGGAGAAATAGGTCCAATATTGTACAATCTATATACACTTTCGGTCTTGAAATCTTGCTTCTCCTATCTCAGCCTCTCTATTAGTAGTATTGTTTATTCTATGTCTTTACACTATACTACAGTTTTCAGAACAGCTTATATATTTCAAAAGTATTTATACGCCCAAAAGAAACATAGATCATTAACTAGGGAGGTTGCTTGTAAGAGAACAACAAAGAGTGAGACTGACCTTTGCTTGACCTTTGTAACTCTTGTATCAAGTTTGAAGAAGAGGACTTTATAAGTTACTCTTTCTTTGAGATGAATGCTTTTCCAAATTATCACAGCTAATGAACCAAATTCTTACCCTCACCCAATGTCCGTGCCACCCTCCAAGCAGAACCATTGTTCATTGAAACAGTTGTTGAATGACTTTATGGATAGACCATCTTAATACCTACACCATTTCTTAAATGAATGTAACTTGTTCTCGGTGGGCTGAGAATAAAGTCACTCACTCAAGTCAAATAGCTTTGACAATAGCAGGAAGTCTGTATCCAAAAATCGAGCCTACAATTCATTTCTTGGTGCAGCAGAACTATCAACTCTCAGCTTAGCTCCGATGGAGATAAAAATCCTTTGATGATAGAGGGTCATTGAAGTGTAGCCTTATTACAATGAAATCCAATGTCTAAATATTGTTCTTATTTTGGGCTTATACCACAGTAAGAGCCAAGATTTTAAACTCTACTAAATACAAACAAACAAAAAGACTTTACATATTTATGTTCATTTAGGAAACTACCAGTAGTGATGTATTATTTTGAAGTATACAGTTAATATATTTGGAGTTATTTAAAATTTATATTGAGAACAATGTATTTTCACTATTGGTGTAGACGAGCATCTACATAAGACTGTTAAATTGATTGTTGTTTTATATCAAACAACTTTTATAATAAAATGTTTTTAAATGTTAAAAAAATTAAATACACTTAAATCTTGAATTTACATATATAAAGACAAAGGAAAATATATATATATATTTATCCACTAAGGTATATTTAGTTTCAAATTTTCAAAAGAATTTTTTTTTAATTTCAATTGAAAGATAATTGTTTTCCATTTACCACAAAACATTTGGCCTTAGAAATCTGCCATAAAAGGCAAACCCCCTGGGGTAGGGTTGGAACGGAGCTTAGCTGTATCTTTCCAGTAGAATAAAAGCATCCAACTCTGGAATCTGGAGATCACTAGACAAGTGAAACATCTGAAGAAAAAAGATGGACCATCAAGAGAAAATAACACCCCCTGCCCCCACCAAAAAGAGTAAATTAGCTAAATGGTATCACTGCCCTCTACAGACATAAATGGCAAATGGTCTTTATGTGATCCCAATTCA
This sequence comes from Montemys delectorum, assembly GCA_019843815.1. Taxonomy (NCBI): domain Eukaryota; kingdom Metazoa; phylum Chordata; class Mammalia; order Rodentia; family Muridae; genus Montemys; species Montemys delectorum. The sequence continues at coordinate 1,400 of JADRCD010183366.1, forward strand.
ATTAAAAATTAAAAGCTGACTGTGGGGTTGGAGCTTGGCTCTCTTCATTCTGTAAATCTGTGCATGCTTGTTAAAGGAAAATCCACAATCTCTATCTTATTTCAGAAGAGCCAACTGGTATGGGGCAGAAGAATACAAAAAATATGTGTCTATTATATTGGTATTAATCTCATAATGTTTTGGTTTTTGTTTGACTCTTTAAAACTTTTCTTAAGGTAGTAGTATTATCTCAAGATGTGTACAATTATTATGTATATATAAGTTTTCTATTGTCACATAGAGTACTCACTAATTTTCAAAATAAGCCTCATCTAGTTTCCTGTGTTTTCTGATTTGAGTCTGAAGCAAGCAACTAGGAACAAAGATTCTGTATCTTGAGTATCTTAATAGACTGTGGCCCTCAAAAAAATAAAAAAGAATTTAAGGTCTAGAGACATGATGAATGGTGCTTTTAAACAAGTTCAACAGATTTTGAAACATGACTTTCCACAAATGGCATCTATATCCCACTATGTATATGTGGACACAGCCTCTCCCTCCTCTGAAGTAGTTTTAGTGTGATCGTCCCTTATTTGACTATTGTAAGTGTAGGCTGAGAATTCTGCAGTAGTTTAGTTCCTAAGCATATTTACTCTTTGCTCCCTATAGTAGAGGTAATACCATACAACTGACCAGCCAAATTTGCCTGAGTAGTCTGTGCTCTGATATTCCCATACTTGCTCCTAAACTCCTGCATCCCACTCCAAATGCCTGCATCCAGTTCCTTACCTCTTGCATTCTACCCCAAATCCCTGCATCCAGCCCCTAAATTCCTACATCACACCCCAAATGCCTGCATTTACCCACTAAACTATTGTATCGAACCTTACTATTCAGCCTGAATTGCTCTTCTGCAAGTTCCCAGGGAGTTGTTTTAGTAAATATCATAGTTCAGCTATAACCATAGTAGATAACCTATTCTCCCCTTCTCTGCACAGTACTGTCTGTACTTGGCTTCTGGCACATACATACATGCATGCATGTGTGAGCACACACACACACACTTACACATATTCACTCCTCTCACCTTGCTCTTAAGTCTTTTCTTGCTCTTTAGGACTTCCCACATTCTCTGACTCCAAGCCCTGGAGTGCAGGACTAATACTGAGATCTTCACTTTTCTAGAGAAAACCATGTCATAAGTGACACCATTCAGTCTCAGGACTCTAAAATCCATGCACCTGCTGAGCAGTCCTGTACACACATGCTCTGCTGAGGTATCTGAAGCCCAGATAGGGCTGTGAGTAGATGACTGTTTCTTTGCAGATGACTGGATGTCCTGGGGTCATCTCTAGTCACTATTACACCCAATCCCCCAGCCTATGTCCCCTCTCTTCAGCTTCTCTTGCTTCTCATTGCTCACAGTAGCTCAGCCAACCCCCTCTCCTCCCACTGTCTCCTGTTCCCTCTCTCCTCCTTTTCTATACCCTCTTCTTTCTTCTGTGTGTACTATTCAGTTGCCCAGAACCCTCTGAGCTCCCTGTGGAAAGGTACTCAGAACCTACTCTCTTGTTTCAGCTGCCATCCTCACCTGGGGAGAGTGTATTTTCTTGAGATCAGCCCCTCCTGTGACTCAACTCCATTGCTAACCAGTCTCCCTTTGCCTTCAGGGTGTTATATCACTGAAATGTACAACTATCTGTTTCCCTGCTGGAAATCATCATGAGCTTCCCACTTCAGCAGAGGTCATCACCACCTAGGACTCTGATGACTAACAGGCCCAGCCTGGTCTAGTCCTCCTCCAATGCTCCCCCATAGCCTGCCCACTTCTCTTCCTCTTTACCCTTTATTCCAACATTCCTTTCTCTATACTTTCCAGAGCAAATCAGCCATGCAGCCATGCAAGGTTTGTACTTCCTCTTTTCTCCCTGGAATGTTTCAAGCTTTCTTTTCTTTAAGGCAATCCTCTATGTAAGTCCTTCAATGGCTAGTAGGTAGACAAGGGATCCAACAGTCTTGCTGCTGCTCCACAAAGTACCCTTCTGATTGTTTGTGTGACCTAACCATTTTCTAAGATAGAGTCAATGTCCATCCTACTTACTATCTCGTACTGTTGCTCTCCTTAAGAGGAAGGCTGCTGCTTCCACCCTTTAGTCTTCCTCAACAGTTTTGTAGGGATTTTTTTGCATGTAGACCTCACCTCCATTTTGTTATATTAATCTCTAATTATTCAATATGATGGATGTTTCATAGATATAAAATCAGAGAATATCTCAATGCCAATTCATATAAGTTGCTAATATATAGGGATTTAATGGATTTGGGTATCCTAACTTTACATTTAGAAGTGTTGTTAAATTTGGGTTTGTGTCTAAAAAAATAGATTCCTTGGAATTTTCTTCATAGTCATCTTTTCTGTGAATAGATTCTTCTCCTCTCCCTATGTTGTACTCAGTAGGTCCTGGCACTGAAGGAAGTGGGCATTGCTAGCTTTCTGGACTCTGAAGGGGATGCAGTCAACCTTGCCTCTTTGTTTGGTGGCCACAGGGTCTCTGTTAGTGATGTCATTTGCCTGCTCATTAGTACTTTGCTCTGAGTAATGAATGTGTTTTGGGTTTTTATGATGCCTTTCATCTATGTACAAGGGGATTTTGTTGTTTTGTTCTTTTTAGTCTGTCAATATGATAAATGATATTGTTTTCTTTTCAGATGGGAAGTCAACCTTGTGTTCCTAGAATAAATTATACCCAGCTATGATGTATTATCTCCTGCATGTTTTTGAGCTTCATGTACCCTTGTTATGTTGAAGATTTCTGAATCTATGGGCATGAGGAAGATTGTTGTCTAGTAGTATATTGGTTGGATTTTCATCTCAAGGTACTGCTGGCTACAAAATGGACTGATTTGGGAAGCATTCTTTCTTCATCCTCTGATATTTGTTCAGTCTCTCTCCCTTTTCGGTTGCAATAACAAAGGATCTGAGACAAAGCAATTTACAGAGAGTAACTGTTGATTTGCTTCAAATAGTTCTACAATCTGGGAAGTCTGAGAAGCACAGGCATGTGGCGAGGTCTGGCTGGCTGTATCATGGCACTGAGATAAAAGCATGGATAACTCTCAGGAGTGTCTTCCCTTGTTACAGTGCCACTCATTGTCATCATAGGCCAGTTTCCCAAAGCCTCACTCACCCTTGATTATGACAGAGATGTTCTACCTCCTCATTCAGGTAAGAATTTGGGAGCTGGTTTTCTGATACAGGAATTTAGGAGCATGTATTCACAACATAGTATAACTTCAAATAAAACTGATGCCATCTCTTTAAATACTGGGAAGCCCCTTAAACCTTACATTTTCTATGTATAGTAGAAAAGATTTCTTCATGATAGCCATTAGGGGCTATCTCAGTTACTTTTTCACTGTTGTGATATGACACCATAATCAAGGAAACTTTGCAAAGAAAAAAATTTATTTAGAAGGTTAGAGTCCACGAGCATCATGGCAGGGAGTATGGCAGCAGACAGGCAGGCATGGTTGTGGAGCAGTAGCTGAGAATTTGTATCAACTGCTAAGCTCTGCCAAAACAGAATAAGCTAGTCTTTCATAATTCCTGCTTCACTTAAGGTCTGTTGGATAGTTATGGGCCAGAAGGCTGAAGACAGATGTTTCAACATTATAAGGAATATTGGGGACTCTCCAGACAGTCATTTGCCTCTACAAATTGTATAAATTTTGAAAGCTATGCCTTTATGCTCTCTACATATTCATGTAATATTTACCTCCTTCTCAGATCTTTGACAGGGTTGAAGACTAGTTATAGTCTCATAACTGAACTTAAGTTGTTTAGCATTAAGGAAGATATTCTGGATTTAAAAGGATGGATTTCAGATAGTAATGCAAGTAAAAAATCAAGCGTAATTGAGATACAGAATTATAAATTCTTTAAGTTAGTATAGATGATAGAATACTAAATTGCCAAATATGATGAACTGGATATTATGCATATATATCATCTCTTACAATTTACATACTTGTTATAATTGTGTTCAATATATATCTGAGAGAAAAGAGCCTTTTTAATTGGACAAAGAGGAGAAATGTAGCTGCTTGTATTTTATTAATTTGCACAAGAGGGTCTCCATGTAGCTTTTGAGAACCTGCCCCCAGTTATTTCTGATGGTAAGTAATGATGTCAGCAGCTAAGAGCTGGGGAGGAGTGAGAATGGCAGAATTTTAGAGTTCCCAGGCTTGGGACCATGAGTAGAAGGAAGGAGGAGAGATAGCATGCCTGAGGAGTGTGCAAGGCAGAGAGACAGAGCTGCCATGTAAAGGAGCTGGGAGAGCATGGCTCAAAGGGCTGCTCAACTGGGTCAGGAGCATCTAAGATGGAACATAGAAATCAGTAAGTAGTAACTTGGAATTATTGGTGGGAGGGAGATTTTAACAACATGGAGGCTAGGCAGTTGCCCAGCCATTGTCCTGCATAAGGCTTATTAAATATAAAGGCTGTGTATGTGTGTGTTTTGTTTGGGAACATAAACCATTGAGGGGGGAAGCAACCTCACAGTAGACTTTATTAAAATTTTAATACTACAGATTGTGAGTTCAGAAAGCCCGTGATTTGCATCCATTTATACCCTTTCCTATATAAAAGTTTGAGGATTTCTTAATTCCTCATATTTCTGTAAAATGGAAATAACATTTGTTTCCACCTTGTGGCCAATGAGAACATTCAAGGGAGTAGTAATATGTCCCAGTCACAACAAGGATACAAAGCTAGTGTTGCCACTAATCTGAGCATGATATCTTTAGTGTACTTTCAATATAGGTCAGCAATTCTCTCCATGTGGGTCATGACCTCCACAGGGGTTCTAACACAAGGTTGTACCTGTAACAGGTGTTTGCATCATAATTCATAACAGTAGCAAAATTGCTGTCATAAAATAGTAAGAAATATTTTATGATTGGAGGTCACCACAACATGAGAAACTGTATTAAAGGGTCAAACATTAGGAATGTTGAGAACCACTGCCATAGGTCAAAAAGCACATGTTACTATAAATGTGGGGACTTTGTGGCTACCTCGGGTGTTTAGTCTTACATATGAGGTTGTGCTTTAAGTCAGAAATGTCTCCCAGAGGCCATCTGTGTTTTGAATGCATGTCTCCAGCTTCAGGATATAGGATGTGGTTCAAAGTAGGCCACTGTGGGATGTCCTTTGGTGCTTTTGCCAAGTTATACTGTCTTTTGCTTCTTGATCTATCATGACATGGGCTCCTTCTGCTGCAAGTGTTCACTATTCCAAAGGGAGTGATATCTCCATGCCTTGTGTCATGATGGATTGAGCCAAAACAAACTTTTCTTAAATGCCTCTCTCAGGTGTTTCCCATGATCTATAGGCAGTTAGATGTTGATGAGGAAGGGAGAGACATTTTCTTTAGTGGTATAGCCACTGGAAAGATGTTTATGTTCTTTCAGTTAACCTTTTACCCATAGTCCTGTAAACAACTCTAATGAAACTCCTTGGTTCATCAAAACAACAAAACCCCCAAATCTTTGAATATCAGCCTGGAATTAGTTGCTTAGAGGAAGAAGGTCAGCATGAGTGGGCGAGGACAAAAGAGATATGGAGGTGAATATGATGAAATATATCATATAAACATATGGAAATGGCACGAGAACCTTTATTATATAATTAATACATGTTAATAAAAATGTTTAACTAAAATTTATCAGGGATCTAATTAGCATCATATTAAAGTTTTGTGTCAGTGTTCAGAGAACTGAACATTTAATATTATCTTTAAATGTTTTCAAATCTCTAACAAGTTTTTATGATCTGTCTTTCTCAAAGCTTTGCCTGATAGAAGTGGTATAAATAGATGGAAAACTGTGTAAAACAGTAGGATCTTCCTACCTGCCTGAAGATAGTGGCAGGGGAGCAAAATCTTTGCTGTTTTTAGGACAATGTTTCTGTGAAACCCACAAAGAGAGAAGTAAAGTATGTGATGAGGTTGGTAGAAGGCAATCATTGATGGGTTTCCTGACTCACAGAAGGTCATACATGCAATTCAATTGAACACCTGTCAAACTCAAAGGGACAACTGCATTGTCCTCATCAATGAGGACAGAGGCTTGTGGACTGGCAGACTTCTGAGCTTGCCTCTGCCCCACCCCCTTTTCATCCAAAATCCTCATGTGGAACCAGACAGACTCAAGCACTGAGGTCACTACAGTGAATGGGAGGGGGAACAGAAGGTGCAGTAGCCAATTAGCAGACTGGGAGGGAGGCTGGCTGTCTACTACCAGAGCCTGTTCTGATAGCTTTGTCTGAGTCCTCTCTGACCTGGGGAATGCCTCGGCCTCTGTTGCATCTATATGTAGTCTTTAGGCTAAGTTGTACATTCTGCAGCTTTTTTATTCCAGAGCACATTTATTGACCTCCAGGAATAGGCCTTAGTATATGATGTGCTCTTCTGCACAACCAAGTCACCAGTATAGTTCTGCAGCAGGGCATCCTTATTAGAGGTGGACTATGATGACTAAGACGCACAAGACCTCCATGTATCTGAGGTATGGCTTATCGCAAGCCCAGGATTTGAGGTTCTTCTTTCAGCAGCATCTTTTACCCAGGGTCAATTATGCCCTGAAAATAGTAAATGTAAAGTTCTAGAGTGACTCATTTGGAGTGGGGTGCCATGACACATGACTTCAGGTGCAGTCTGCCTTGGTATGACCTGTGCCTTTGCCCAACAAACCCATACAGTGTATATACTACAAACTCATTCGTCATTCAGCACAAGCCTCAGGGATCAGACCGACTGTCACAATACTGCAGTGCTGAAGACAAGCCATTCTTATCTCACACAATGACAATCTAAAAGCACAAAAGTAGCAAGGCTGGCAATCTGAGTGTGCCAAAGAGAGGCCTTAACAAGCTTCCCTTAAGATAAAAAGTGGAAAGAGAAACAAACCACACATTACAATAAGAATGAATCCCCCCGCCAAACTTGTGAAGAAGGAGTAGAAAACATATGCTAGCTTTACTGACTGTTATGGAGCTAAGGCCGTGGTATGCTCACTGAGGGTGGAGTGCATGGATGAAGCATTAACTGAGCACCTTGGAAGGTGTGTTTTGGGACCAAGGCACTCCACTCCAGTGTGGAATTAATCAAAGCTCTCTCAACTCCAAGCTACCAGTTGTAAAACTCAGAAATCTTTTACCTTCTTATTTTATGATCTGTTTTTGCTGAAGACATTACATCCTTCAGACACAGAGCTTGGAGGAATTGAGCTGTAACTGACCTGGAAGCTTCCTCCCTGAGGACTGGCTCTTATAGTATTGGAAGGAACTATGCAAACTATGCCAAGGGAGAAAAGCAGTCAACAGCCTTATCCCCACTGTAAAACCTCTGAAGCACAACAGTAACCAGAAGGGCAAGACAGCCCAAGCCATTCTGGTGAATAGTGGTCCTCACATGCAGGGGATAGACATCAGTCGTCCAGTAGGTCTTAATGCTTCTTCAACACAAGGGAAATCATGCTTGGAACTTTAAACCCAATCTTATAACTGTGGCATCCAGAGAAGCCACAGACCCTGGAGGAGAACCTGCTACTGTCATTTCATTAAGTAAATGTAATTTCTAACTGTATTCCAAATAGGTATCCTTAGAACCACAGGTAGATGTAGCTTCCATACTTCATCAAAAAACTTGTTGTTGTAGCATATAGGGCTATCACGGAGATCCCAACGGGCCAAATGCAAAGAATATGTGCCCAGCCCCAGTTTGTACATCTATAGTACAACTCTTAGAACTAAGGACCAAGAAAGAGTACAGAAGGCTGGGTATAAGGATTGTAAGAGGTAGAGACCAGGACACCTTCTGTGTGATAGTGTCTTGTGTATATTATAGGGAGTACACACTTATAAAGTATTAACAATATGGTTACTCAAACAAGACAGGCACAACGGATAAACCAGCTAATCATGCCAACATGGAAGGGAAAAAATGAAAACTTTCATGAGGCCCTATACCTAGATGAATAGCTATAGGAAGCTAATGCTTACTAGTAAGTCATCTAATTCCAAGTGATCATCCCTAAACACGTGTATATATGACAACACCAAGGACAGATGATAGATTGATAGCTGATAGATAGACAGATACAGAGATACATAGATAGATAGATGATAGGTAAGTAGATGGATGGATGGATGGATGGATGGATGGATGGATGGGTGGGTGGATGGATGGATGGATAGGTAGATAGATAGATAGATAGATAGATAGATAGATAGATACATTGATAGATGTCACACTAGTTGGGAGGAAAACAAGAGGAGTTGAAGGGTAGGAGGGATTGGTAGAAATAATGCAAATGTAGTACTTACATATGCAATTCTCAAAAACAAACACATAAACAAAAAGAACCTATAATTTTCCTGGCTAGTTCTATGTCAACCTGACACAAGCAGGAGTTATATGAAAGGAGAGAACTTCAATTGAGAACATGCCTCAATAAGATTCAACTGTAAGGTGTTTTCTTAATTAGGGATTGGTGGAGGAAGGCTCAGTACATTTTGGATAATTCCACCTCTGGGCTGGTGGGCTTCTATAAGAAAGCAGATTGAATAAGCCAGTAAGTGTCCCTCCATGGTCTCTGCATCATTCCTGCCCTGCTTGAGTTCCTGTCCTGATTTCCTTTAGGAGGTGCTGTGGAAGTATGAGCCAAATAAACTCTTTCAACCCCAAATTTCTTTGGTCATGGTGTTTCATCACAGCAATGGTAGCCCAGACTAAGACAGTAATAAAACAGAATCATCACATATCTTGGCTTCTGTGGTCCCTAAGAATTTCATCTATATGAGGCCATTGTGGGCAGTGTTTAGGGCCCTTCTTGTCATACTGTAGGCAGAGTTCAGAGGATGACTACTAGCCCCTCACCCCAATAACCTTGTGGCATCATTTGTCTTGAGGTGGCCTGGTGTGATGGTTAATTTGAATTGTCAATCTTGAGAGTATCAGCGAAGGTTTGTCAATATTAGGCTGGCCTGAGGGGATGTTTGTGAAGATTATCTTAACTGAGGTGGGATGAGCTACCATAAACTTGAACTGGCTGGAAAGGAGTCAGGAGTGGGAGTATTGTAGTGCTGGTCAGCCCCAATGCCATCCAAGGGGCAGCCATTAGCGCTTGCCAGGTTTTGCTTTCTGTGAGAAAATGAACCATGGCCACCAGATCATTCTATTTTTCAGAAGATGCCAGAAATCTGGATTTCAAATCGATATAAACTAGTCCTTAGCCAAGCAAAATATTTGAGGGACAGCATAAGCTGCCAGCTTCCATGTAATAACAAAGACAGGTCATTTTCCCTTCTAGGGTTTACTCCCATGCTAAACCAAACTGAGCCTCAGATCAGATATTCCCTGCAGGCTGCTCTGTCACCACATGCTCATCACATGTGGACCCAGGACATGGAGCTGTGGATAGGAGCAGTTGAAGCTAATTAGGGTCCAAGGTCTGGGGTTGACCCATTTCCCCATTCATCAGTGATGATGCTCATCAGAATCTCTGTTGTTCCCAGGTAGCTTTGCCCTGGATGCAAGGACAAATGGGTAAGAGGCTGGAGGCAAGGACTCAGTTTTCCCAAATTTGTCGCCTAGTTGGGCAGAGTGGACAGCAGTGCATGAAGCCCTGGGTAGAAACTAATTAAACTGCAGAAGTTGCAATTACTATCCAGTGGCTCACTAGAGGAAGGAAACAGGTAGAGAGGGGACCTCATGTTCTGAAACTCTCAGGATCAGAGGTGAGGGGGACCCAACATCTGTCCCAACACCGGGAGTAACTGGGACCTGCTGGACCAGGCCCACAGGAAGTCCGCCAGCAGAGTGGCTCCGGTTCCTTCCTGTCTCTCTGGGCTGGTGTTCTGAGCAGACCTTGGGCGCCTCTACAGCCAGTCCCACAACACCCAGAGGAAGCTGCTACACTCCCAGGTGCTCTAACAAGCCCAAGGTCATAGGATCCCAAAATCACAGGGTCACAGAGACTGCCTGAGTCTGAGGAGTTCTGATACAACCAGGATTACAGGAAGGACTGTCTCCAGTCAGAATTAGCAAGGGCAGGTATCCCTAGAGATAACCAGATGGTGGTGGTGGGGGGGGGGGGCAAGCATAAGAAAATAAACAACACAAGCCAAGGACACTTGGCTCATCAGAACCCAATTCTCCTACCATAGCCAGTCCTGTACACACCATCACACCAGAAACGCAAGATACAGATATAAAATCACTTATCATGATGATGATACAGGATCTTAAGAAAGACATAAATAGCACCCTCAAAGAAATACAGGAAATGAGCAAAACTATCCGGAATCTAAAAATGGAAATAGAAATGATAAAGAAATCAGAAAGAGAGACAACCCTGGAGATACAAAACCCAGGAAGGAAATCAGGAGTCATAGGTGCAAGCATCACCAACAGAATACAAGAGATAGAAGAGAGAATCTCAGGGGCAGAAGACACCATAGAAAACATTGACACAACAGTCAAAGAAAATGCAAAAAGCAAAAAGCTCCTAACCCAAAACATCCAGGAAATCCAGGATGCAATGAGAAGACCAAGCCTAAGGATAATAGGTATAGAAGAGAGTGAAGACTCCCAATGTAATGGGCCAGCAAATCTCTTCAACAAAATTGTAGAAGAAAACTTCCCTAACCTAAAGAAAGAGATGCCCATGAACATACAAGAAGCCTACAGAACTCCAAATAGACTGGACCAGAAAAGAAATTCCTCCCGCCACATAACAGTCAAAACACCAAATGCACAAAACAAAGAAAGAATACTAAAAGCAGTAAGGGAAAAAGGTCAAGTAACATATAAAGGCAGGCCTATCAGAATTACACCAGACTTCTCACCAGAGACTATGAAAGCTAGAAGATCCTGGGCAGATGTCATGCAGACCCTAAGAGAACACAAATGCCAGCCTAGACTACTATACCCAGCAAAACTCTCAATCACCATAGATGGAGAAACCAAAGTATTCCATGACAAAACCAAATTCACACAATATGTTTCCACAAATCCAGCCCTTCAAAGGGTATTAAATGGAAAACTCCAACACAAGGAGGGGAACTACATCCCTGAAAAAGCAAAAATGTAATCTTCCAACAAAACTAAAAGAAGATAGAGACATGAACGGAATGCCAGCTCTAACTACAAAAGTAACAGGAAGCAACAATTACTTTTCCTTAATATCTATTAACATCAAT
>JADRCD010183367.1:6912-33121 GCA_019843815.1 Montemys delectorum
AAAAAAAAAAAAAAAAAAAAAAAAAAAAACCAACAAAACAAAACAAAACAAAAAACCAGAAACCACAACACTAGCCATGAGAAGTTCTCTTTTGGGTCATTGGTCAGGGTTTTCCAAGAGAATCCCAAATACTATAGGATATTGCTCTTGTTCTAGGGTGTTCTCCAGAGGTGGAAGATAAGGATCCATTGAAGTACACCATGTACTTCAGAGCCACAACAACCAGCATGGTATGATAGCCCTGGAAATATAATAAGTAACGCAGTACTCATACCTTGGTGGTAACCAAGATCTGTCTAATTGGTCTTAAGACTCCCTCAACAAGAGAGCAACCATGCTTAGTACTGGAAACCTAGTCAATAAACAGAGTTTGTGAAATTCTGGATATTGGAGTAGAATCTACAACCAGTACTTTACTAAACCATGATAATCCCTAAATACTTTCTAAATATGTTACCTTATTCCCTTAAACATACAATACTTTGTTACTCTAGTAACTAAGATCAAAGTATGATATTAACAGAAAGCCCTGAGTTGGGTACGAAGTGGTAGACTGCCTTTACCAGCATGGCTTCTCCTCTGACCTTGTCTGAGAAGCTCAAAACCCCTATACCCTCTACCTACAGAATGTTAAGTAGCCTTAGTTAGATTACCAGTTCAGCTTCCTTTCTCCAGATAAAAACCCAATCAGCAAGTACTTGAGATTCCTGGAGTGCCTCCTCAGCTAATGAGGCACCTCAGTACCTTAACCTTCAGCCAATGACCTTTGCCTGCCCTGGAAATTTCTACCCCTTCCTCAAAACTATATAACTATTGATTCACCCCAAAGTTAACCTGTCTTCCCAAAGCTGATTCCAGAGATAAGTCTGTTATTTCTGTTGAACTCATGGGCTGTCCTATACCCTGTTTGTTTACTCTGCTCCCAGTCCTTGTGAGTCAATGGCCAATGACCCTGGGGAAAAGGGAGACCCATAGTCCTTAGACTATACATCTAGAATACAACTCACCTATGCTCAGAGATCATAGCAAAAAAAGGAGCCAGAAATAGTCTAAGAGCTGGTAGAAAAGGGAGTTTGTTGTGAGACTATGTTTCCCAGAAATGTCTGAAGTTACATCCATAAAGTCTAACCAACATCACTGTGTATGGTAGTGGTAGGTGGGGCAGTGTATGTATGTAATGACAATTAATAAAAAAGAAAAAAAGAAGCCATGAATTTGAGAAAGACCAAGGAGAGGTACATGAGATGTTTTGGAGGGGGAGAAAGGAAGGAGGAAATGATGTTATGTTATGTTATGTTATGTTATGTTATGTTATGTTATGATATTATAATCTCAAAAAATAAATCACTTTAAAAGATAGAAAAGGAAAAAGTCAAAGTATCCTTATTTTTAGTTGATATGATTGCACACATAAGACATTCTATAGACTTCACCAGAAAACTCCTACACCTGATGAATATAATCAACAAGTAGGATTCAAAATTAATAAACAAAAATGAGTTGCCTTCTTGTATATAAATGGCAAAGATACCAAGAAGGAAATCAAGAACAATACCATTCACAACAGCCTGAAAAATAATGTCTTGGAATATGTATAAACAGGAAAGTGAAAGACTTATAAAATAAAAATTTTAATCTAATGAATAATGAAATTGAAATAGAAATCCAAAGAAAGAAACATGTACTATGCTCATGATTAGCATAATTACTATTGTTAAAATGGACATTCTACCAGAAACAATCTACAGAGTCAACAGAATTCTCATAAAAATTTGGATGCATTTCTTCACACAAATTGAAAAAAATCTTAAATTTCATATGGAAATACAAAGGACCCAGGATGAATAAAGCAATATTCAACAACAACAAAACTGGTAGAGCTCTCACTATCCTAGATTCCAAGTTATACTCCAGAGCTATGGTTCACAATCAGTAGATAGAATTGAGATCCAACATGTAACCCACACACTTCTACAGCCACTTGATTTTTGACAAATAGACTTAACAATATACATTGGAAAAAATAGCCTCTTCAACAAATGGCTCTGCTCTAGCTGTGTAGCTATATAGAGAGGGATGAAATTCTATCCCTATTTCTCACCCTGTACAAAACTCAGCTCCAAGTAGATCAAAAACATCAACATAAAACCTGATACCCTCAATCTGATAGATAAAAAATATAAGTAATACATTTGAGCTTATAGAAAGAGGAAGGGACTTCCTGAAAAGGACCCTGCTCCCCTCCAAGCTGCAGGCATTTTGATAAATGGAACTAACATCTGATAAATGGGACTTCAGGGAAGTAAAAGGCTTCTATATAGCAAAGAACACATTGCCCTAAGAGGCTATCTAGAGAATGGAAAAAACTCTGTACAGGCTAACAGTTGACAGAAGGTTATAATGTAGAATTTATGAAGAGCTAAAGAGCAATCGAGAAAACAAGCAACCTAGTTAAACATGAGGCATTGAATTAACACTGAGTTCTCAAAGATAAAATACACAGGATTGAAAAACACCTTTTTAAAAAATAATCCTTAGCCACCATGGAAATGTAAATTAAAACTACTTTGAGATTCCTTCTTATCCCAATAATAAAGGTGTCTTAGTCAGGGTTTTATTCCTCCACAAAACATCATGACCAAGAAGCAAGTTGGGGAGGAAAGGATTTATTCAGCTTATACTTCCACATTGCCATTCATCTCCAAAGGAAGTCAAGACAGAAACTCACACAGGGCAGAAATTTGATGCAGATGCCATGAAGAAGATCAGTTTACTAGACTTGTTTCCCCTGGCTTGCTCAGCTTGCTTTCTTATAGAACCCAGGAGTACCAGCCCAAGGATGGCACCACCCACAATGGGCGCTCCCACCCTTGACCACTAATTGAGAAAATGCCTTACTGCTGGATCTCATGGAGGCATTTCCTCAAGGGAGGCTCCTTTCTCCCTGATAACTCCAGCTTGTGTCAAGTTGATGCCCCAAACTAGCCAGTACAAAAGACAGAGGTCAAAGCCACAAAGGATCACTAATATTGTCAAGAACGTGGGGATGGGGGAGTATGTAGTCTCTGCTTATGGAAATCAAATTGGTGCAACCTTTATGGAAACCATTGTAGTGGTTCCTCAAAAGGTAAAATTAGACCTATTATATGATCCAGCTATACTACTCTTGGGTATATACCCAAAGAACTCCATATTCTGCTATAAAATACCTGACCATCCATAATTCATTGCTTCTCTACTCATAAGAACCAATAAATGAAAACAGTCTACATATCCATTAACTTGTAAAATAAGAAGAAGAATGTGGTATATTTACAAGATAGGATGTTATCCAGCTATCAAAAATGATATGAAATTCATAGTTAATTGGATGGATGTGGACGCAATCATTCAGTATGAGGTGACCCAGCCCCAAGAAGACGAACATCTTTTCTCTCATCTGAGGATGCTAACTTTGAATCTTCAGATATGTTTGTTTGATTTGGAATGTTCACAAAGGTCAGGATTACTAAGGGGCCATCAGAGAAGCTTTCAAGATAGGGGAGTTATAAATCATTGGTATTAAAGGAATAGGAAGAATTAAACTGAGGTGGGAGCAGAGGATGGAATGGAGGAGGAGGGGGTACAACAAGGGATAAATAACACTAAAGACCTTTTAAAAAGGACATTTGGAAACCTGTTACAATGCCCTGTTCTAGACACCAGAAGCTAACATTTAACAAGTCTAGTGCCAGGAATGGGTTATTTCTTTTGGATTTGTTGGTCAATGAGGTCCTATAAACCACTTTCCTAAATACATTACAGGGTATTATATTGTCATTGTTCTTAGTTATCCTTGTTGAAGATACCACCTACTTGACTTATGAGCACAAGGTAAAATCAAGCTAGTACAGACCTGGAAGCTTCATCCCTACAAGATAGCTCTAATAGTATCAGAAGGTCCTATATAAGCTACCAGAAGAAAAAAGTAATCATCAATCATATCGTGCGCAATCTCTATTAAGTACAGCAATGAATAGGGTTTGGCAAGGCATGATCACTAATGGAATAGTGGCAAGAGCATCATGGGAGTAACCATTCAATTTCTAATTAGATTTACGTCCCACTCCACAAGGTAAGATCCATATGTAGCACAAATACTGGACCAAGAACCTATGGCTAGGAAGGTTATAGGCCCTAAGGGAGAACCTAATACTATTACACTGCTAAATGGATATAGTGTTAAACTTTCTCCTGATGATATTATTATACCTATACATCAGTGAATCTCTCTCTTTTTTAAGAGAATCTTTTTTTAAAAGATTTATTTATTACTATATGTAAGTACACTGTAGCTTTCTTTCAGATGCACCAGAGGAGGGCATCAGATCCCATTACAGATGGCCGTGAGCCACCATGCGGTTGCTGGGATTAGAAATCAGGAACTCTGGAAGAGTAATCAGTGCTCTTAACCACTGAGCCACCTCTCCAGCCCATCAATGAATTTCTTAACCTTTATCAAAGAAACTTCTGCTTGCAATCCATGGTATTAATACAGAAACTCACAAAGGCAAAGTGCAAAGAATAAAAATAGGGGACTACAGAATTCTCAGCCCTAAAGAGAACATAGATACTCCAAATTTCCTTCTTCTACTGCTCAGGTGACATATCTTAAGAGGGACAGGAAGAGGTGAAGGATGACACACAGCAGGACAAAGTACACATATGAACTCACCATGATTCTACAGCATGCACAAAACCTGTGCAAGGTCAAGCCAAGCCAAATACCAGCATAGAGAGCTGGGCACACAGGCCCACCTCTAGCCATGGAGCAAATGGCAACTGTTAACTGCTAGGAGAAGAAGATACAGTTTTTTTCTAAGAATGCAGCCCCTGTTAAACCAACCATATTTCAGGGGAAGACTACAAATGCAGGAATATTTGGACAGTATGACTTTGCCTTGAAGGGTTAAAAAATGGACTTAAGTGAGATCGGATGGGAAATAAGGTAGATTTGGGAAGAGTTGGTGAAAAAAAAAAACAAATATGATCAAAACATATTGTTTGAAGTTCAAAACTTTCAAAGAAATAATAGGAAAAAGAGGAGGGGGTGGGGTCAGTGAACTATGAGATCCCTAAGCTAACTAGTATATGGTGGGGGCTGGCAATAGAAGGGAAAAGCTTTGTAACATCATTTCCAGAACTTTGCGGGAGAGGAGTAGGGTGGTGAATCATGTGTCCTTGTGTTTGTTCATTCAATAAGAAAAGGGGGATGTCTTTTACTCAGAGCAGTGCAGATGGGAATGGAGAAAAGAAAGGAAATGAGGTGTGGCTGGTGGCATAACAGTACTGTCGCATTAAACAGGAGGCTTCTGTGCGAATCTCTAATGATGCGCAATTGCAAAGTTCAGTCTGAATATTTCTTTTCTAGTCATCACAACTAAGGTCTGAAAAAAGATCGGAGTTAAATGTGTTCCAACTTAGAAGGGCAGAAAAAATATATAGCAAGATCTCAAAAGGTTGATGGACCAATCAAGGGACTGTGTCAGGCCCTGGGACTTCCACAGGTCCAGGATGACATGAAATATGTGGTGATTCAGATGGTCCATTTTCTGGACTGCCTATTTTGTGGTCTAGTAAAGGACATCAAGTATATAAATCAGAGGGTGGCTCTGGAAATATTATCAATTAGAAGAACATTAGAGCTTCCTAGGTTAGCAGAGGAGGGAAAACAACAAAGCTTAAATATCAGATCAGTAAAACTTATAAAAAGTAAGGGTGAAGAAATGTGGGAAGATAGGTACAGTCTGGGATCTGGCAAGAACATTTACCAAATAGTCTGGAATGCAACAGGTCTTACAGTCATTAGGTATTTAAGATGTTTGTATCGCCTATGTTTCATAACCAGAAAGCACAGCACGGAACCTCTAGATCTGTCCTTGCCTGCTGATGCGTGAAACATCAGAGGGGGTGACTTGAAAGAGGGATCAAACTCAGAAATAGCCATGAGAGGAAACTCATGCCAAGTTAGTGGTCACACAGCTGAGCAGGGAACCCACCCCTGTGGCTTCCCAGGTCCCTAGCCAGCTCTTCTTGATGCTAGCTGATACTTCAACTGAACAACAAACAGTTCATCCAGGTAACCTCTCTCTGCTTCCTCTATCCTTAATCAGAGTCAGGGGTAATATTTCTCTCGGAGGTCCACCTTTCTGTTCTATGATTGTCACTGTTAGTTTTGCTTACTTTGGTTTTCAAGATCTTCCCTTTGTTTCCTCTGCATGTGAAAACAGAAAAGCTTCACTTATCGTGGGCCTCACTTGTTTCTTTACATATCGTTGGCTACTAGATGGAATTAATAAAGGCTTAAGCTGATACAGACATGAAAAGTCTTGAGCCTAATTTCTATTCTACACAGGATGTCATTTCAGGCACAAAGAGACAGTCAGTCAGTTAGTCAGCCAGTCAGCCAGTCAGCCAGACAGGCAGGCAGGCAGACAGACAGACAGACAGGCAGGCAGGCAGGCAGGCAGGCAGGCAGGCAGGTAGGCAGACAGACAGCGGTGGGAAGGAGGAAGGGAGAGAGGGAGAGAGGTTGATTGATTGATTGATTGATTGATTATTCGCATAGTTTCCCTATCCTTTAGAGAACAGATGCTCTCTGAAGTCTATGCGCCTGTAGCCTGTGTGAGACTACCTTGGCCAACAGTGTGTTGATACAGCATCCCAAAGGGCAATGGGTCTTCTCCTGTTGAAAAGTTACTTGTATGGTTCACTGGGAATAAACTAATGGGCATTTTCCTAGTCGTCATCACAGAAGCCATGACAAGAAGTGGCTGCTGGCCCCATAGGATCATGTTCTCCCTCATACTTTCGACTTGGACACATGTTACTTTTTCAGGTGAGTGATCTTGTAGATAAAAACTTGATTTTCTTAAAGCTGTAGAGGAAAAAAAAAAGAGGGTTTTTTGGTGTTGTTTTACTTAGGATGTGGAGTCATTTTCTGAAATGTGAAATGTTGAGCTTGCTAGTCCAAATTTCATAGCTTTAAAATGTACTTTCCTAAGAGAAAACTCAGTTTTATTTTCTTACATTGTAGATACTTCTTAACTTTAAGTTTGGAACCAAACCACGCTTTCTAGTACACAGAACACTGTAATGTTCCCATTCTAAGTAATGCATTGTGTGAACACGATGCCTTTTCCTAGAAAAGATTGTGCATTTCCACGTAGAATTAATTTTTTTCTTTAAAATATGACAGTGGGAGAAATACCAATGAAGAACAAAGGCATCTGCAAGAATGATGTTTCTGTGCGTCTGAATAACTGGGCAACAAAAACCGGTGACTTAACGGCAAAAGTCATATGCCTGTTGCTAGCAATACCACAACGGTCCCCACAGTGTATAATCTTTACTTACTGGAACCCATGCATATGTTACTTCCCATGGCCAAAAAGACTTTGTGGATGTGTTTGAAGTGAGGATATTGACAATGCTTTTAGTATTCAGTCAAAATTGTTATACTCACAAGGATTCATAGAAGACAGAGGCCGAGGGCTAGAGTTGAAGAATGAGGTGTGATAATGTTAACAGAGGTGAGCCTGGTTCAGGGCAATGGCTCAGAGAATTCCACTGCCTCATGGAAGCAAATATATAGGTATAGGTATAGGTATATATACAAACATACGTATATACATACACACAAATATATATAGATACAGATTCAACCCAAGATACATCAAACAGAATGCAGCCCACACACAGCTTAGTTTTAGTACTTATTACCTCCAGAACTACAAGGCAGCAAATCTACGTTATTTGGAGTCACTAAATTTGTGAAAATTTAAGTAAGACAGCAACAGCAAATGAGTAGTACATTTGCATATAAATTACAACTTAGGCTGGTTCTGTAGTGTAGGACACTGATCTTCTAAACCCTAATTCATTAAACAAAAAAATACATAGGAATGTTCAACAACCAAATGTTAAAATGCAAACTGCTGGGCCAGCAAGAAGGTTCAGCAGATGAAAGATGGGTACTGCAAAAGACTGGCAACCTGAGTTCCACCCACAGAACTCACATAAAGGTGGGAGAAGAGGGCAGGCCCCACAACGTTAGCCCCATACATTCACATACATACTGTGGCATGTGTGCCCACACAACCATACACGATAAATAAATAATTAAAAGTTAAAAAAATGCAGTTACCATCAGTTAATCAACGGCTCTGTATGAAACTTCTGCAATACCTTTTGTTATTTATAGTGCGCCTGAGTTAAATAGAACTGGAACAGTCACCATGCTTGGTTCAATAAATACTATTGAGTATGACTAGCAAGCACTATAAATATATTGATGCAAAAATCTAGATTACGGATAAGTCTTTAAATATTTATATACTTGTGACAACCATGACTATGATCAAGACAGTGAACATAACCCTCATTACACAAAAGAATCCTTGATTTATTTTACATTTTCTCCTTCCATGCTCAGCACCCGAATACAACCCATGTCCAGGTACACTTTGACAGTATCATTTTTCTACAAAACTAGATACTACATATTAGTTTTAAATCTAGTGTCTTAAGCTTTGAATTGGGGCATATTCATCAGTAGCACTCCACTGGGGTATACTAGGTTGTTTTCTTTCATTCACCTATTGGTGGACATCTGGGTTATTCTCATAGTAAACTACTGTGGACACAGAGGTCGTGGACCTGAGAGCGTGGGTTGTCATCTTATTTCTGTTGGATAAATGTCTAAGAGTGGAATAATCAAATCAGGAACTATGGATACTTAAGCTTTTCAGAGAATCACCAAACTCTTTTCTCAGAAGTTTCCCTCCAGTGAATAGTGGTGTTGAGCACACTCATGAGCTTATTGGCCATTTGCATTGAGCCACTGATGACGTGCCTCTTGGGTGTTAGTTTTAATCCTAGTTTTTTTAGGAGCTCATAAATAAATGTGAACACAAATGGAAATAGCAAGAAAAGATGTATTTCGATCATCAATAGGAGGAAAGGACCTCGGCCTTGTGAAGGTTCTGTGCCCCAGTGTAGGGGAATGCCAGGGCCAATAAGTGGGAGAGGGTGGGGTGGCAGGCATGGGGAGGGGGGAGGCAAAAAGGAGTTTGTTCTTGTTGTTTTTGTTTGTTTGTTTGTTTTTTGGAGGGGAACCTGGGAAAGGGAAAATTTACATGTAAATAAAGAAAATATCTAATAAAAAAAAAGATGTATTTCAAGAGAACTATATTCAGACTAAAATGGACATAATGAAACTAACCCAAATCAACTTTGAATATAGCATTTTAGTCATATAATATTTATTCTAAAGAGAACTTAAATACATAGCTGTACTGGTCAGTTTTAAGTATTAACTTGACACATAGAATCACCTGGAAAGAATGTCTTCATGAGGAACTGGTTACATCAGGTTTGCCAGTGGCATGTCTTGATTGCTAACTGACATAAGAAGACCCAGCCTACTGTGGGCGCACCATTCTCTAGGAAAGACATCTTGAAAGTAAGAGAAGAGAAAGTCTGCCAAGAGCAAGACAAGCAGGCAAGGTTGCATTTATTCTTTATTGATTTTGATTACTGATGTGATGTGACTGTACTGTTTGATTTCCTACCTTGATGTCTCAACTAAATCTTAGAATTGTGACTCAACTGAAGCCTTTCTTCCCAAAGTATTTTTATCGGGGGGGGGGGGGGAATGGGAGATCAGGATATTTCTTACAGCAACAGATGTGAAATTAGGACAATATTGAATTTAAATTGGTGGAGTTCTTTTTCATCGGAGACAAAATAAGAATTCTGTGAGCTATTTCTTGCAAGTTCTAAATTTGAGCAATAAGTAAATATTTAATGGATCATGTTAGGCCAATTTTTCACCAGCGAAGGAAATTATTCTAAAAAGTCTTCTGATTCTTGAAAACTAAACAATATACTTCCATATAAAAGGAAAAAAACATAAAAACTATTTTAAAAGAGTTTATTCTGTTTTTAAGTGTGTCTTAGTCAAGGTTTCTATTCCTACACAAACATCATGACCAAGAAGCAAGTTGGGGAGGAAAGAGTTTATTCAGCTTACACTTCCATACTGCTGTTTACCACCAGAGGAAATCAGGACAGGAACTCAAGCAGGTCAGGAATTAGGAGCTGATGCAGAGGCCATGGAGGGATGTTCCTTACTGGCTTGCTTCTCCTGGCTTGCTCAGCCTGCTCTCTTATAGAACCCAAGACTTCCAGCCCAGGGATGGCACCACCCACAAGGGGCCCTACCCCCTTGATCACTAATTGAGAAAATGCCCCACAGCTGGGTCTCATGGAGGCACTTCCCCAACTGAAGCTCCTTTCTCTGTGATAACACCAGCTGTGTCAAGTTGACACAAAGCCAGCCAGTACAAAGTGTTTCTTTAATATCATTATTATTGTTTTTAGATGGATATTGATTAAGGTAACTTGAAATTTTCAAAAAGAAGATGCCAGGCATAGTTCTATAGCCCTTTAAGTCCAGCACTTCAGAGGAAAAAGCAGAAGAATATCTATGAATTCGAGGCCAGCCTGGTCTACATAGTGAGTTCCAGACAGCCAATCCCACGTAGAAAGACCCAGTTTTTAAAAATTAATTAATTAATTTAAAAGGATGTCACTCTCTGCAGAGGCAGGTTGATCTTTATTAGAACAATGAGAAGCATCTGTTCTCTGTTGGAAAAGAGACTATGCCAAGGCACAGAAAGCTTGAGGGTTTTCTGCATCCCCAAAGCTATCAATTTTAACTCACATTCTTACCTATATGTTAAGTTCTGTGTCAAGAGTTTCTCAGCCCCCAACTGCCCGCAGATGTTATCAGGGTGTCAACTTTCCCGTGGGAAGTTTCTCAGCTCACCCAAGGGTTTAATGGTTAAGTCAATTACCCTTCATTGTCTCATGTGTGAGTGTTTGTATAGTGTATAATGTTTTTAGACAGTGTGTGTGTATGTGAAGTGCCTTGCAAATGGGTGCAGATCAGAGAAATACTTTCAGGAATTAGCTCTGTCCCTCCACTGTGGACTCTGGGGATCTAAGCCTGTCCTCAGGCTTGTGCAAGCTTTAGCTTCCCAAGCCAGCTGCAGTTTGAGATTATTCTTAAGGAAAGGAAGATGAACAAAAAGTTACATTCAACGAGCTAACATTGCCCTGTTCCATTTTTCTTTCTGCTGTAATCACACATTATCCTCTTTGAATACAGTTTCAATTCTCTGGGTGTCATGTGTCTTTTTTTTTTTTTTTTTTTTATCCA
Source organism: Montemys delectorum (assembly GCA_019843815.1). Taxonomy (NCBI): domain Eukaryota; kingdom Metazoa; phylum Chordata; class Mammalia; order Rodentia; family Muridae; genus Montemys; species Montemys delectorum. The sequence goes on from JADRCD010183367.1 coordinate 18,176, forward strand.
AAGACTAGTTACACATGGTTACCCTCTGGTTGCTTCCATGACAATAGAACACTGCAGATGTCTATGTACAACTTACTTTTCCCAACTTGTGGTGCATCTTGGAAGTCCACAGGATCATAGTTTACAGGGGTCTTCCTTTCTATTGTTTGGTTAGATAGAATTTCCCTGAGTAGACACAGCAAACCATTGGGCTACTGTTCTTTTTGAGTGTTTCATTTGCTTAGTGTGTAACAAACAGCAAGTAGTGCCTCAATAAATAACTATATGTATATAAGTTTTATGTTGATGGAGATATATCTTCAGAAGAAATTCATTGAATTGGAAGAGATGAAAATTTGAGTGTCATTTTGTTCAATATTGACAAATTTCCCTTCATAAATGAATGCTTTTCCATTATCACCATTGAAGAATGAAAATACCTCTTTCCCAGCTGCTAACATAATGGGTGCTAAGTGGCCTTTTAGTGTAATTTTAAATAAATTTGTACCGTGAATTTAAATTGAATATCTTTTACAGTTTTTTTTCTTCTGTATCTTCTGTGACTATAACATGGGCATGAGTTCTATGGGCATGTATACTGGCAACTCTAATTTTGATTTTTTTCAGTATTCTATTCTATTGCTTTGAATTTAATTTTGTATTATTTTGCTTTTCTGCATGCAAATAGTGAGCCCGGGGCATTTTACATGTCATGTAAACACTCCATTAGTGAGCTATACTCCTAGTCCTAAATTCTGAAGCATACTTTGTAATTTAGGGATATTAACCCTAGTTAAAATACTCTATGGTGTTTTAAGCCACCTGAGATAGAAACAGAGGTACACATCTTCACTCAGTTCTTCCACAGCTATTCTCTACCTGTAGGCATGGAGAACATCCAACTAAAGCAGCTCTAAGAGTCAGTCAGTCTCCTGAAAGCCAGGGTGCTCATTCTATTTGCTAATGAACAATGTGCCATGTTAGGTTAGCATCTTAGCAGAGCCTGTGGTAATATACTACTTACATATCATATGTAATTTAATAGAAGTCTGAAAATACATGTAGTTATCGTAATTGTAGAAAAGAGAGCGTACGGGAAATAACATTAGAATTTATTTTACTGACTGATTTATTTATTAGAGTGCTAGGGTTGAAACTCAGGATCAGACCCATGCTGGACAAGCTCTCTGCAGCTGAGCTATACACTTAGCCCAGTGAGGCAGCAGATGTGCAAATGAAGTATGAGCTGTGAAAGTCAGATACAGGATAAATCAATAAGTAGATAGATATACAGAAAGGCAGGCAGGCAGGCAGGCAGACAGACAGACAGATAGACAGACAGATGACAGGGTGGTCCACAAAGAAATATGTCATGCAAATTCTGTTTCAGTAAATTGTTTTTACATAGGTTTATGCAAATGAGTTGACTAGTGGGTGAGATCATATCCCATCATGCACTATTTCTTCTAACCCAGTATGTTTGTTCTCTATTTACAGCACTTATCAGATCACATAACTTTGCTAGATGGCCTAAGGTAAACTTAAATTCCTCAGTTCTAGGTTCTCCTTCTAATCTGATCACTCTCCTCAAAGGTGTGTAAAACTTTACAGAGGTGAGAAGTACCATGTGAGATGTTCACATGGCCTAGGTTGGAAGGGCACCTGGACTTCCTCCCATGCAACGTAGTCCTTATAACACACTAACATATTTTAGTAAATTAAAGCACAATGATGAGATACAGCTGAACACTTAGTGAAATAACAACCAAACCTCACTTATTCCTAGTCTCAATAAATATTCCTCATTCTTACCAACTACACAGAAGTCCTGTTCTCTCTAAGTTCACAAACACGTAAATAGCATACCCATTAACTTCTTACACAATAACATACTTAGAATTGAGACAAGGTCAAAGGAAAACTTTGCACTTGGAGTTTAGCAGGAATTGTATTGAAGATCATCCTATCATAATGTAATAATTATGAGATACATTAGGCAATGCATGGAAAAGAAACAAAAACTCACCCTATGGAAGTCCAGAAGGCAGGAAATTCTTCAACATACAACTAGTAGGATTTAATATTCCTTCTATGTGAGTTAGAGGTGAAAGGCAACTGACAAATGGGGAAAAATTAACTCCATTCCTGTGATGTTTCCATTTCCAGCCCCCATGTGCAATGTATTACCCAATAGACCCTGATTATGAAGCAAACTGTCCAGATGTGAAAGCATATGTTTGTGCTACCAATGGCTTGACCTACAAGAATGAGTGCTTCTTTTGCATTGATCGGTGGTAAGTTCAACCTAACATAGTAATTTTTTTTTTATTCTATAATGGGTCAAGATACTAAAAATTGTTAAAAAAATTTCAAGACACATCTTTAGCAATCAAATCATCGAGCAAGGATGTGTAAGAGATGGAGAGGATGAGCTATGTGGAATTGTATAAGCATCCCCCACACACACACTTTAGGACTTCATTTAGAAGGTATGAAAGCACACTTAAAAACAATGTCCACTTCCTTTAAGGAACTAACTTTCTGTCTCTTTTCTTCAGGGAGTTTGGACCTCATATCGTGTTTGTCAAATATGGAAAGTGTGAATAGTGGTTAACGGAACACCTTCATTTGTTTACTCTTTTCATTACTTCATTCTGGGATTTATTTCTTTAGGAATTTGGGGGTTTTAATTTACCAATTTTTATGCATCCCTGTGCCATACCCAAATTTCAAGCCAAATGAAAAACAAAGGAATCAAAAGATGAGAAAAAAGTCATATTTGTTGCAAATAAACATCTTAGTAAAGAAAATGATTGTTATTCATTTCTGTGGACTGTCAGCTTAAAGCAGTGGCTCTCAGCCTTTCGAATGTGATGGTGTGGGTGCCTTCCACGTTCTTTTTATATTCTATTTCTAGATTATGTATTCCTTGTTCCTTTTGGGTATAGTTAATCTCCTTGGACTAAAGTTTTCTTCTGGTGTTTTCTATAGTGAAAGATCAGTAGATAAATAAATAAATAAATAAATAAATAAATAAATAGATAAATTTGTTTTATTGTGAGATGTAACACTTATCTCTCTCTAGGGGTTCACTCTTCCAAACACAGCAAGTGTAACATTGATTTAAAATATTTTGAAAGCTATCACTAAAGTTGAGTAACTCTATGACTTCCTGCTCTGCCCAGCTTTCACAAAAAGGATGGTTTTTTGTTTTGTTTTGTTTTGTTTTGTTTTGCCTGTAAGGAAAACTAGTTAGGCAAAACATGCCCACCAGTAAGACTGTAGCTGTTGATACATTTAATTAATTAGTAATTAATTAGTAATCTCACTGGATTAACAGACCATAGATCTGTCCATACAGAAGCTGACCTTAAACCAGTGGTTCTCAAACTCTGGGTTGAGCCCTCTTTGGGTCACATGTTAGACAACCTGTGTATCAGATATTTATATTGCAATTTATAATAGCAAATTACAGTTATGAAGTAGCAGCAGAAATTTTATGGTTGGGAGTCACCACAACATGAGAAACTGTATTCAAAGTTCATAACATTAGACAGGACAGGAGGATTAGAAGTTCGAGATGATCTCAGCTATATAGTGAGTTTGATTTCATCCTGGAAATAATGAGGCCATATCAAAGTATACAAATAAACACTATTTGCAACTCTAACTTCCCCTAACTGACTCTAGTCTTTCCCTGAAAGATAATTTTGTTGTTAGGTTTGTAGAGAGTGGAAATGTCCATTTTCCTCAAAGACTTGGTATTTTCTTGACTGGCTGAGGCAGCTCGGAGTCAGTTTCTAGAAATGCAGTGTTAACGTACAGAATATCTGAATCAATCTCTTTTCACAATTCATCTCTATTGCCCAGATACTGGACGTATCCTCAACATATCCCAGGGATTTGGGACCTAAACATATGACCTTCTTTACATGCCAATGTCCTAGAAAATGTTAATGATCTATCTGCATACAGAACAACAAAGAGACAGGACCAGAAAACAAATTTCCCATGACACGTAATAATAAAACCTCTAAAGGTGCAAAACAAAGGAAATATATTAAAAGCTGAAGGAGGAAACAACCAACTCATATATAAAGGTATGCCCACTAGGATAATACCTGACTTTCAATGGAGACTCTAAAAGCTAGATAGGCCTGGACAAATATTCAACAAACTCTGAAAGACCACAGATGTCAGCCCAGACTACTATAGCCACCCAAGTTTTCAATCACAATTGACAAAGAATATAAAACATTCTACAATAAAAACACATTTATCTATTCATTTATCTACCTATCTGATCTTTTGCTATAGAAGGCACTAGAAGAAAATTTTAGTAAAAGAGATTAACTATACCCAAAAGGGACAAGGAATAAATAATATAAAAACAGAATATGAAAAGAGAGAGGAAAGTACCCAGGCCATCCCAGTAAAAATAACAGGAGTCAATAAATACTGATCATTAATAAGTGTCACTATCAATGGTTTACATTCTCCAAAAAATACAACCACAAAACCACACAAACAAACTGTATTACAAAATAAGAGCCATCTTTCTGCTCCATCCAGGAAACATACTTCACCATCAAGAATAGGTATCACTATAGGATAAAAAGTTAGAAAAAGATATTCCATGCAAGTAGAGTCAAGAAACAAGCAGGGGTTGGGAAGTGGTGGCACACGCCTTTAATCCCAGCACTTGGGAGGCAAAGGCAGGTGGATTTCTGAGTCTGAGGCCAGTCTGGTCTACAGAATGAGTTCTAGGACAGCCAGAGCTATACAGAGAAACATTGTCTTGAAACAACCCCCCCCCCAAAAAAAAAGAAACAAGCAGAAATGTCTATCATGATATATGGGAAAATATGCATAAAACTAAAACTAATCAAAAGAGATAGGGAAGGCCACTGCATACACATTAAAGGAAAAAATCACCAAAAGAATATTGGAATTCTAAACATTTATGCACCAGATGCAAAGAACATAAAAGAAACACTACTACAGCGAAAAATCACATATTGACTATAACACAGCGGGTAATGGTTGACTTCACCAAGTCATACCAAACATAAAATCCTTGGTGTTAAATAATATCATACCAAATGGACCTAATAGATATTTTTACACTAAAGAAAATACTTTTTCTCAGATCATGTAAAGTTCTCTAACTGACCACATAAGACTCAAAGTAAGCCCTGAAAGATATAAGAAGATTCAAATAACACCATACATCCTATCTGACCACCACAGATTAAAACTGCATATCAACAACAAACAATGAGGAAGATCAGGGCTGGAGAGATGGCTCAGTGGTTAAGAGCACTGACTACCCTTCCAGAGGTCCTGAGTTCAATTCCCAGGAGCCACATGGTGACTCATAACCATCTGTAATGGGATCCCATGCCCTCTTCTGGAGTCTCTGAAGACAGTGAAAGTGTACTCACATACATTAAATAAATAAAAGGAGGAAGATAACACACTCATGGAAATTGAACAACTCATTACTGAATGAAAATTGGATCAAGACACAAATCAAGATGGAAATTAAAGAATGAAAATGAAAATACAATTTACTGAAACATGTGACAACATGAAATAAGTTCTAAAGGCAGGTTCATAGCACTAGTGCTTACATAAAAAACTGGAAAGACCTCACATTAATAACTTAATGACATACTTGAAAGCTCTAGAAAAATAAGAATAAATAACAACCAAGAAGACCAGATGGAAAGAAATAATAAAACTCAGGGTTCAAATCAATAAAATAGAAACAAACAAGCAAAAAGACAAACAATACAAAGAAACAATGAAACAAATAATTCTTTGAGAAAATGGACAATATTGGCAAGCTTTTGGCTAAGTTAATCAAAAAAAGAGGTAATCCAAATTTGAAAAATTAGAGATAAAAAGTGAAACATTACAAGAGATACTGGGAAAATTCAGAGAATCACAAAGACCTGCATTCCACCAAACTGAAAACCTGAAAGAAATGAATGAATTTCTTGATTATATATGACCTACCAAAGATAAAGAGGAACTAAATAATTTAAACAGACCCAAGACCCCTAGTGAAATACTAGCAGTAATGTAAAAGCTCCTGGACCATCGTTTTAACAAATATAGACTTGTGTGCTCTGTGTAACTTCTCCAGCCACATACTAGCAATTTTTTGGACTGGGTGTCCCCAGTTTTGCCTATGCCCAACAAGGTGATGCCGAATGGAAAAGATCAGGGAAAAGAGGGGACAACATTTAGAAGATTGTCTCTTTAGGAGTGGAGTTGTTCTCAACTGAGAATTCTAACTTGGATAGTAAAAATAGCAACCACAATATACGTTTCTCCTGAATTATTTATCTTATGCTTCTGCCTATGTGGTAACTATTCCACAAGCTTCCTCCTCTCACTTGGCCAATCCTGCTACCCTGGCTCCTTAGAGCTGGGCTATGGACCCAAGTTTCCTATTCCTAAATGTGCACACCTTGCCAGCTCCCTCCATCTTCTGAGGCTTCACCATTTGTTCTTTCTTCACCTAGTCTGGCTTTATTAATGATCCTTACCATTTAGTCTGTGGTGTGGCTTCTACTCTCTCATTTCAATTCCATTTTCCTTCCTTTGCCCTGTTGCCATTATAGAGCTCTGGAATGGACATCTTTCAGGCTACATCTATTCCCAAGCACCTCCTATCCACCTTATGTCTCTTTTTTTGCCAATTGCTTGCAAACAGGAAGATGTTCATGCTCTACTGTATTACATAGATTTCTGACCCTTATAAGTATGATTTGTCTTCCTAAACATGATTTCAGGAGTTCTGTAGTTTCTCTACTGCTTGAATGATTTGGCTTGCTAAGTTTATAACTTCAACAAGTATGGAGATTTGAGGGCATTGCAGGTCCACAGCCTAATCACAACTCACCTTAGGCCACCCTTAGCTACTTTAATAGCTATCACTCACCCACTTCTGTGTCAGACCTAGTATTCTATGACTAATAGGTTAAAAACCTTTGGAATGCTACAAATCTCTCATTTCCACCAACCAAAGGGCTAAGAATGCCATTAAATAGCATATGGGAGTCTATATTACATCTTTCTCTACTTTGCTTCACCCCACATAGCATTTCCACCAATGTAACTTTAAAATGCCATCATTTATGAATTGCTTTATTATATAAAAGCCTCATCAAATTGTTAGCACATTGGGACAAGGATTTGATAGTAGCTAACTAGTTAGCTCCAGAAGAAACAATTCTTTGAGCTGACAGGCTTTCTTACATAACCACGATTGCCTGATGATCACCCACACTGTTGATCTTACTCTCTGACTTGACTAATATCAAGTTACCCAAAGCTTCCACCCTTAGTCAAATGGTCTGGCCTGCCCTACCTTCATCCCTTAGTGTGACCTGCACCATGATCTGGTGCATCCAGTTCCTACTATAAACCAAACACACCCATATGATGTGCCACAATTTATATCTGAGAAGACAAAAGAGCTGACCTGATCAGATAACTAGGCCAAATTACTATTACTATTATTATATTATATATTACATCTCAACAGCAGTTTCCCCTACCTCCTTTCCTCAGTCTCCCACCTCTTCCCATCTCCTCCAGATTCACTCCTCATCTAGTTCCCTTCAGAAAAGATCAGGCCTTTCAGGGATATCCATTGAACATGATCTAACAACATGCAATAAGACTAGGCACAACTCCTCATATCAAGGCTGGATGAGAGAACTCAGCAGGAGGAAAAATGTCCCAAGAGCAAGTAAAAGGGTCAGAGACAGCCCACACGCACTCTTAGCAATCCTACAAGAATATCAAACTACACGGCCATAACATATACAGAAAGGACATAGCTCAGACCCAGACAGGCTCCCTGATTGTCGTTTCCATCTCCAGGAACCCCTATGAAACATGCTTAGTTGCCTCTATAGTCTGTGGTTTCCTGGTTTCTTGACCCTCTGGCTTCTACAATCCTTTCTTCCCCTCTTCTACAAGATTCCCTTAGCTCCACCTAATGTTTGGCTGTGGGTTTCTACATCTGCTCCCATCAGTTGTTGAATGAAGTTTCTCTGACAGCTTCCTGAACAGAACACCATTAGCACAGGCACTAAGGTCAACAATTAAGAATTGGGACCACATGAAACTGAAAAGCTTCTGTAAGGCAAAGAACACAGTCAATGGAACAAAGCAGCAGTCTACAGACTGGGAAAAGATTTTCACACCTGACACCTGAGAGAGGGCTAATAATCAAAGTATATAAAGAACTTGATAAATTGAGCATCAACAAATCAAATAACTCAGTTAAAAATGAGATACAGATCTAAACAGAATTTTCAGGAAAGGAACCACAAATGGCAAAAAATCACTTAAAGAAATGTTTCTCATTCATAGCCATCAGGAAATGCAATTCAAAACTACTTTGAGAGTCCATACTACACCATTAGAACGGCTAAGATCAAAAACACAAGTAGCTCATGCTACAGAGGATGTGGAGCAAGGGGAACATTTCTCTATTGCTGGTTGGAGTGCAAACTTGGACAGCCCTATAAGAAATCAATATGGTGGTTCCTCAGAAAGTTCAGGATCGATCTACCTCAAGATCCAGCTATATCACTCTTGGACAGAAACCCAAAATACACTCCATCATACCACAAGGACACCTGCAACCATGTTCATTGCTGTGTTATTCAAAATAAACAGAAATTGGGAATAACCTAAATGTCCCTCAACTGAAAAATGGATAAGGAAAATGTGGTACATTTACACAATGGAGCTGTTAAAAAATTCAAATTCAGCTGTTAGTTAAAAAATAACATCATGAAATGTGCGGGCACGTGGGTCGAACTAGAAAATAATCATCCGGAGTGAGGTAACCCAGGCCTTAAAAGACAAACACAGTATATATTCATTTATTGGTGGGTATTAGCTGCTAAGTAAAGGACAATCATGCTAGGCCAAATTCTTTTCTACATAATCCCACATTCTCTGACCTACCATGTCCGGCTCAGTTTGGAGCCAAGTTTAATTTGAAGCACAATAGCTCCTTCTTCTTCATGTTTGTATTCCCAGATCGTTAGGTCTTCTTTTCTTTTTTTTTTCTCTTTTCTTTCTTTCTCTCTCTCTCTTTTTTCTCATTTCTCCGAATTACCCAAATAACCCCATTTCTTTTCGATGGTTCCCCTTTCATAGGACACCTTAGTTTTCCAACTTCCTCTTTAGTTTATTTTCCCTCCTTCCCTCTTCTGTATTGGCATCCCTCCATCATCTCCAATGAAAGTTCCCCATATTTTTCTTCTTTTCCTCTTTATACAATTTGCATCCTACTATTCTTCTCTCTAGCATCTCTTCTACACCACACACACATATGGAAAACATTTTACTTTCCTGATTTTGTTACTAGATTCTCTTTATTAAATTCTATTTTCTTCTTGAATTGTCAGTTTTTCACATGATCTTCATGCTAGCATTTATTCACAGACCTTTTGAATTCCTTAAAAATATTTATTATTGCTGTTTTAAAGTCATTTTCTTGCACATCATTCAAGTTGCTTTTCTCCAGTAGCAATAATTTTTGGATAAGATATATAGTCTTGGTTATTTGTGTTGGTTGTGCTTTCACTACGACACTCACCAAGGCATCTGAAGTTAAGTCACTGGTAGTGTTTCTTGGTATGGGTATCTGGTCTTTATTTTGTTGAGTAGGTATTTAGATCTGTTGTTGTTTCCCCAACATGTCAGGATGAATGGGACTAAGGGTTTGGAGAACTCAGTGTTGATGCTCAAATGAAGTATCAGATATGGTTCTGGCTCAGCTAGGACTAAGTGAAACTTCTGAGCCAGGAGAACTCTAGGGGAGATGCACAGGGCTCATTCTCAGGTGATAGGGTGGGTGAAGTACTGAAAAGATTCTGAGAGCTGTTTTTAAAGAGGAGGAGCATGTTGCAAGCAGGGACTCACTCTTCTCTGGCAGCCAGCTGAAGTGACAGAGTTGGCAGTTGGATTTGTGATTCTTAATCTGGAAAAGATGAGTGAGCAGGCATGGAGTCTGTGATGCTTAAGCAAGAGGCAGGGGTAAGTGGAGTTGGGAGGAGGAGTCTAGGATCCCTACCTAGAGAAGATGAGCATGCAAGTGGGCAAGAGAACATAGAGTGAGCTGGCAGGCAATGTGTGTGGGTGGAGTTTGCAGCAAGAGTCTCATGTCCCTACATGTAGAGAAGGGGTTGGTGGATGTACAATGTTACAGGTTGAGAACCGGTGGTCTAGGTTCTCTACCCAGAGGTAAGGACTGGGTAGGCACAGGCCTTTCTATGATCCTCTGGCAGAAGGCAAGGATATGAGGAGTCCCCTAAGTCTACTATTTCCATCTGGAGGGAAGAGGCCTATTGTCTCTTTTTATCTACAGTTTCCTAGCGTTTAATTGTCCTAGTCAACTATTCTATAGAAATATTACACAGGTTAAAAAAAAAAAACACTTCATAAATTTTAAATTATATGCTATTCTAAGTAGAGTGATAAAACCTCACAGCATTATGTTACAACTCACCCAGGATATGAATCATACCTTTCTCTAGCATATCCACAGGACATATAGGCTATTATACCATTAGTCATTCTTGGTTGTCAGATGTGCTGCTGCTGTTGTGTATCGTATTGTTCCTGTCCAAGTAACCACGCTGCAGTGATGGAGCACAGCATTGTGACATCTATATCCCTCACTTTATCTTATCTTAGTGCATCATCAAGCATCGCCATGCATTGGCTCTCATGTAATACAATAACATGTATCATAATATACACTAGAGTATGTTTTGTAATTGTTCTGTTGTATTACCAGTTGTTATTATTGTTCATCTCTTATGCTTACTTCATAAAACTTTACCATAGGCAGGCATACATAGGAAAAACATAGGGTTTCATAGATCCAGGCACCCATGGAGGAAGAGAAAACACCTTCAGAAGTCAAGGGGCATACAGAGCACTCAGGAGTAATACTTCTCCCATTCTCAGGCTACGAGATCATTTGTTTATTAATGGAGTGAGTCAAAATACAGACCCAGGAAGAAATGAATTTGCTAGCATTTTCAATAGGTCAGTCAGTCTGGCTAAATCATGAAATCACTGTGGACAGGAGATATACATGGGAGAAGGGTAGAATAACAAAGGTATAATCATACTCTGGAAGTTCTGAAAGATGGGACTAAGAGAATGGGAGACTGAAGACATGGCTGAGAAAGGAAAAATGAAGATTAAGCAGGGCCATAACAGTGGGGCTCTAACCTAGTAGGATTGGCATCCTGATAGAACATACACACAGGTTTATGTGCTTAGAGAATAAACAATCTGAACAAGCCAGTATAAAGTGGACCCCAAGGGGAGGGGCTCCAGGAGAAGCCAGCGAAAATACAGCCTTAAAACTGGAAGAAAAGAAAGTTCTGATGTTTAAACTCCTTGGCTTTTGGTATTCTGTTACAGCATCCTTAACTAATACATTATCTCATGCTGTCTGACTGTTGTATTACAGAGATCCTTTCAGCTCCAAGCACAGTAGATGTGATATTTATCCATTGCCCCTAACAGTTATGTATGTGTCCATATCCCGATATGTGATGTGAATCAGAAGGGAAATCGTTGCTATAGTCTACGCTCATCCTCTTGTCTACTAATTGGAACTACTTACTGATGTGGACCAGGTCATTCTTTAGTGACAGGATCCTGAAGGGGAGGTTCCAGGGGATGTGGAAAAAAGATAGAAGATAGAGAACATGAAAGCTAGGTTCAGAGGTCTTATACAAGCTCTGTCTTATCCCAAGCAAGCTTATTAAGAAGTATAGCATCTTATATACTGTGTTCAAGGGAGAAATTGGACAGAGTCATGAGAAACTATGATACAATGGGACAAAGTCAGTGAGAAGCTAACCAAACAATGTTGCATAAGGGGAACATGGGCTCTCTCAAAACCTTATAGACCTGTACACAGTAGCCTTGGGACTGATAACCATAGTCCCTATGGTTGCAATGAGATGGGTTCTCAGGATATGAAGCTACAGCTCCCCAAGGCCCTGACCACAGGGCCATACTGGCTCTGCCAAACATATTCCTGGTTTTGAGAAGGAGTTGTGTTCCTTCACACATCATGGTTTCAGGGAATGTCCCAGTTGACTTGCCAATCTCCCAACAATTTATCATCAATGGCTCAAAGGAAATTGAATGCCCCTAATACACAGGATCCTTGGTTTTGCAAACTCCCTATTCCCATAAGCAACTGGAAACAGCCCTGCCACACACAAGGCCAGAATACAAACGTCCAGGTTTCTAAGGCTTTGTCTCCTCAACACACAAGAAGAGTAAGATCAAAGTGCAGACTACATCAAGAAAAGACAAGAAAGGGGAAAGAAAAGAGAGCCAGAGTAGGAAGGTAGACACAGAATGAACGGAGCAGAAGAAAATCATGGACCAGAGCTGGCTCAGCTGAATGCATTGACCACAGTTTAAAATGGTCCCAAGAAGTCCTTGAGGTTTTAGGAGGCATCCCTTCTGGGTGTCATAGGGAAGGAGCTCTGTGGGCCATGGTCAGGAGCCAGTATGGCAACAAGCAAGGGAGCAAAGGGGAATAGACAGCAGAGTATGAGTCTTCACTTCACACCTTATATGTTAATTTTGGGGGTTGGTGTTTTTGTCTATGTAGTGCTAAGCATAGGGCTCAAAATTTCATGAGCAGTAGGCAGTTGCTTTATCCTGGAACTACATCTATAACCCCTTGGGTTGGATTTTCCCCCACACATGGACTCTTCCTCCTTCCAAATGATCATCATACATGAAGAATTCCACACACTCTGACCCATGGCCCAGCCCATTCTGCGCACTCATTTACACTAGCTCTCCTTGAGTATGTTGGTCCTATTGGTTTCACATTGATTATTTCATTGGTCAGTGGAACTCCAAATCTACTGCTTCTGCCATACACTTCAAACCACTACAATCAAAAAATTAAAGTGTATCTTCTTTAGCTTACACTGCTACTGTTCTAAGCCCTTTGTTCTTATCGCTGCTAAAATAAAGCAACTATTTGAACCTATCTCAGAGGCTTGTTCTAAGTTTGCAATGAAGTAATCTGGATACACAGAAGCACAGATTCAGTATATACTAATGACTTAATATACATTAGTTCTCATGACAATCCACTGCTATAGATATTGTTCTGTCCCTGGATTATGCCCATCTCTGATGCAGTCTCCTTTATGCCCCCTTCAAGGAACTGGCCCAGGGATACCTCAGTCAATCCTTATCCTAACATAACCCCGAGTCATCCTGTTCTTTCTTGGGGTACCCCAAATCTGGCTAAGAAATGTGCGACTTTTGTCTTGGTGTTTATGCTTTTGCATTGATCGTTCACTTTCGCCCACCACATGGTCCCTCGATTGTGCTCCTCCTGTAGGATTCAAGGCTTCTACTTCGAAGGAACGTACTGAGAAATGAACAAACTGCCTGTAATCTGAAGGGAGCTGTTTTCCCACCCCAGACCTGCTTCCCCAAGTGTGTAGTTCAGGGTATAGAGTCTAGGACAGAGGGGATGGCTTCTATGTCTTCAGCTTGTGTCTTCCCTATATAGGGATCTAGTTAGCCACCATCCACTGTGTGTCTTTGTTTGCCTTTGGTATTAAGAGACTCAGTATGTGCAAGACTCTGCTGAAAGAAGGCAAAGGTTCTGCCATTTCTCTTTTTCCCTGTTACTCAAATATCTAAAGCAATACTCTGTAAGCTTACTCCCTTTTTGCTTTAAAAAAAAAAAAAGTAAGTGTTTTTTCAAAAAAAAAATCCCCACTTCTCAGACATGGTTTCCAAAACCAGCCCAACTCCACAGCTGATCCCTTGACCTCGCTCCTCCTCACAAGCAGTCTCCACCCATCTGCCTCTGCTTTGTTTTGGTAAAACCCCAGAGTATCATGAGCTTGGCCCCACCCTTGAGAAATTCAATCTGGTGTTTGCCTCCTAGCCATAGCCTACACAAACAATTACATTCTCCACACCTACCAGGTCCACATTTTGTTTGAAACTTGACTTTCCAGAGTCTAGCAGGAGTTTCTCAACCACACGGCTCTCTTCCAAGCCTTGATACTCCCTAACACAAAGATATGCTTGTTGGAAATCACAGGCCTACTCAGTCAACATTCATAAAATCACTATCCTTCAGTTTCCACCCAGTGTCATATGGATTTTGAGAGAAGTGTACAACAAGTTATTAATTGCACTGAAGCATTGCTTAATGGCCATCAGTTTGTATATCCATTTTGAATGATCTGACATCCGCCCAACAATGTTGGTGCCAAATGTCTTCAAGCTACAGCACACCTCAATTCTTCTGTTGTCAAAAGCAGATTATGATGGACAACATTTTCTGATCTTTCCAAATAGCAATCTCCATGCTCACCTACTTACCGAATCATCTGCCTTCTAGGACAGAGGGGATGGCTTCATCTATGCCTTCAGCTTGTGTCTTCCCTATATAGGGATCTGGTTAGCCACCATCCACTCTGTCTTTATTTGCCTTTGGCATTAAGAGACTCAGTATGTGCAAGACTCTGCTGAAAGAAGGCAAAGGTTCTGCCATTCCTCTTTTCCCCTGATACTCAAATATCTAAAACAATACTCTGTAAGCCTACTGCCTTTTTGCTTTAAAAAAAAAAAGTAAGTGCTTTTTGAAATTGCAAAATTACTCCTTACCTTGAAACATAGTGCTTTTTTGTTGGTATTCTTTATGTGTAATCTTTTGTATCAGACAGTAGAAATTATGACTGCTTGTCCTTCTTAGAAACATCAGTTCTTGCCAGGCAGTGGTGAGGCATGTCTTTAATCCCAGCACTTGGGAGGCAGAGGCAGGTGGATTTCTTGAGTTCAAGACCAGCCTGATCTACAGAGTGAGTTCCAGGACAGCCAGGGCTACACAGAGAAACCCTGTCTCAAAAA
>JADRCD010183368.1:6064-22881 GCA_019843815.1 Montemys delectorum
CTCTCTCTCTCTCTCTCTCTCTCTCTCTCTCTCTCTCTACTTTATTGTGTTATATGCTTGCAATTAGAGTGTCTTTTAGGAACTTGACTTGTGTGAGGATAAGACAGGACACATAGATAGGGGTTTACCTACAGAGACTGGGTGAGAAGGAAAATCAGAAGGAAAATCACATAAAACCAAGGAGAATGGAACTGATGGAAGAAAACCAACTTTTTTATTTACATAACTCACACATATGGTGTCTGGCAAGTGACTTTGAAATATATCCTTATTTGTTTTTCATAACAGTTTGTTTCATAGACTAAGAAAGAGTAAATAAAATAAAATGCTCTGATCGATTCCCTATAATAATGGCATAAGTGAACTTTTTTCTACAGCCAAACAAGTGTGAGTGTGTGTTTTTGTGTTGTATCTGCATATAAATGGTAAATTCATATATTCATCACTATAAACACACACACACACACACACACATACACACACACATACACACACACACACATACACACACACACATACACACACACACACACATACACACACACACACACATATATATATATGTATATATATATATGAGCCATTCTTAATTTTGAAGAAGTTAAGGAGTGTTTTCTAGGAGTCTAGATAGTTCTGGAAGAAAGAAGGCTGTGCATGAGGGTTGTAGTTTTGTGACAAGCAGTGTCTGAAGAAATTAGGCAAATTTGTGAGAATAGGGACTTTCTGAAGCTGAAGAAGGACCAGTTCAAAATGACCGCAGACACATGTTCAGTGGCAATAGAAGTTGGTAGCTCTTATAACATTAACGTCCAGCCTATACCTATTCAGGGCTCATATTGCAGAAGATATCAGCAGTACCACAGTTTCCACCCTGTCCTTGATAGATATCTTATTTTATACCTTCCTGTATAGCTCATGGGACAGGGGGAGGAGGCTTCAGGCTAGACCCCTGTCCTCTCTGGAACCCAGGCATCCGTGGCTGCAGCATATTGGAGCTAGCTCACCATCTCCTCTTTGGTCCCCTTCTTGTCCTCTATGCTCAGAGAGCAATGCTGCCATCCTGAGTATTTCCCCCTGCCTTTGACACCACACAGCATAGGTCTTGGGGTAAGCAAGGCCTATTCCTTCCCAGGAATTAAAGGGAAGTACAGCAAAAGGTAATTATTAAAGAAGAGCATAAACTTTGCCTTGCTGGATTGTCCTAAGTTGGCATAAATTATGGCCTGTGATTCCAGTAATTTTTCTCCTAACATAAAACAAAAGTCACACATACAATCCCTAAAGTGAAGCACACATGCAACTCTGGAGGAGACAGAACAGCACAGCCCAGATTCACTCAAACTTCTATTTTCACATACACAGCAACAAAACTCGCAGCTGCATTGCAAGCAGAAATGTGAGGTTTTAATTATAAGATGCCTCCCACTGGGTTCTTGAACAAAATTTTGGGAAACATGATGATACTTGAATTTTTCTTAATATTTGTCAAAATTAAACATTTATAGAGCAGGTACCTAATTCATGTTTCCATTCATCCAACATGACATAATCCCCGACAGAAAGCAGAATGGCAAGCACAAGTACTACAGGATCCCACAGAGTTTCATCTCCCAAGTCCTGAGTTGGTAGTGTTTGTCTCAGAGCCTCTCCCACATACTCTCCACATCAGTGGGCACATTGTTGCACACAGTGTTGAATGGCACTGTAAGGAGAGAGGATGGCAACACTATCTCTTAGCCCTCTATCCCTGGCTTTCCCTGAATATTATGCTGTCCAGTACACGTGCCAAGCCAGAGCAACCGTTAGCGCAAAATGAGGTCAGATTGACACCTGTTAATCACTGGATGATTTTGACGCAGATATATTCCCATTCAGATTCTCACTGTGGTAAATGGAGCAAGAGGGGCCCAAAAGGCACCTCGAAGGCTGTTTTGCGATCTCAGAGCTGAAGCAGAGATTCTGCAATGACTGAGGTAGAAGGTAGCAACCATTCATACTTGACCACGCAGTGATGAGTTCTGTTTAGTACAGGAAAAGCCTTACTATGAGTCCTGGGAGGCAGGTCAACTTGCTAAAGAGATCTTTAGTTTGGCTAGAACCTTTAAAAATGCCCAGCAGACACTGGAAACAGGAACAAAGTCTGTGCAGATGTCACTAGGAGCACAGATGTTTAAGACAGGTGTGTTATAGAAGCGACAACTTAGACAACTTAGAAGCATGAGGGGATTTCAAAGTGCTGTGTCAGCTCAGAGTTGCATTCCACAGACAGAGTAGAGAGGAAGCTCCTAGATATAGGGGCATCACTAGCTGTCAGTCAGAAAGGGATTGGATGCACTGATTAGTGTCAAGTTACTATCACAAGCTATATGCAGCAACATAATGATGAAGGGAAAGGGTGGATTTAGGTTTAGGTTTCATAGGCACAACTGTAGTGTGACTAAATTGGTTCAGTTCTCAGGGCCAGCAGGTAATGAGGTAAGGAGTGTCAGAACAAAGTGCTCACACACACAGCCGGAGTGCAGACGAGAGAAGGATTACTGAATCTGTTATGAAGGTACAGCAGTGACCAGGGTGGCTCCCACTAAGTCCTGCCTGCATCTTCTTATTTAGGGAAGTAAGGGATTCATGCAGCTTACACTTCCAGGTCATGGTCCGTCATTGAGGGAAGTCAGGGTAAGGACTCTAGCTGGAACCTCAGTATAGAAATCATAGAAGAATATTTCTTGCTAGCTTGCTCAAAGGCTCATGCTCAGCTGGCTTTCTTATTCATTCCAGGACCACCTTCCTCTGGATGGTGCTGCCTACAGTGGGCTGAGTCCCCTCACATCAATGAACAACTAAGACAATCTCCACAAATATCCCCAAAGTCTAATCTGATCTGGACAATTAAGACACCCTTCTCATGCGACTCTAGGCCTGTCAAGTTGACAGTTAAGGACAACTATGAAGACATCCTGAAAAACTGAAAATAGACATATGCGCAGCAGTCTTGGTAATTAGACACAGTAACCAAATGAGAAACAGAATGTTAAGCCATGAAACTGTATAGCAGTGATGAATCTGGAGAGCTACACTGGCCATTAGAAGTATGCATCCTGACATAGCCTCAGCTGAGGTAATGAGATCTTTACTGCCTTGCTCTTGGGTGAGACATGCAGTCTTTCTCCATTTCTATGTGTATCTCCTAACTTCAGAGGCCAGAAGCAGTCACTGTAGCATGAGTAGAATGGCACTGGGGTGGGAGCCAGGCTTTTAATAGATGCATATTACTAAATAGGACGTAAAGAAGACAGGAGAAGATTCTGTTCCTCACTCAAATGGTAATGAGCATAGAATACAGGCACCCTGCAGCAAAAGGGGTATAGAGAGCTTCAAACTCAACCACTCCTCATTATCCATGGGAATGTGATTAGCAGGGAGCTCAGCCAAGTCTTTCAGTGGTACTTCTCGCTGGCTGCATATGAGAGGGCTTGAGGAGGAAACAGAATTCCCACACTGTGCATGTGTGCTTCCAGGGATTCATGTAGGAATGAAAATCCAAATCTGTCATCACAAAAGGTATTTAACCACTAACTTACTTTCACCTTGTTCATATGGATGTTTTGGCATCAGCAGCTAGCACAGTACTACCACCCTCTAATAGCCTGCTATTTGTTTGAATCTGTAGGTTGAATAGCTCGAAGGCCACTTTGTGTTCAAGTTTCTAATTAAGTTAGTGATGAGATGCTCCAAGTTTGGCAGCTGTGCTGAAGAGAAACACATGTTATTTCAGAACTAAAAAAATTCAGAACCAGTTCTTGGCCAGTTTGCTGTATAAACTTGAACCCAAAGTATAGTGTTGTCATGTTAAGATGGTTTGAACTGTGCCTTCTGAGTTCGACTTTGGGCAATTACTGAGAATACTGCCCCCTCCCTCCGAAAGGAAATGTATTAAACAGTTTTTTGAAATACAGAAGTCATGATTGGTGCCTGTTGATACAGGGAGTCAGTACACTTGATTCTGTGCTGTTTTTATTAGTTGCACTGGAGAATTCTTTATATAGGCCAAACTTCAGAATTTCCTCAGCCCAGCAGTGCTACTGTTTGTGGGATCTGTCTCCTCCTGCCCTCCTGCCCCTTCTACACAGCTCGTTAAGGAGAATTTGTGTGTTCTATATCACCATGTGATTGGCTGGGCTGTTTCAGTCTGTGATATTGTATTTTAGTTTTCTAGTTATGCATTCTTATTGCTTCAAGTCCCAACCAATAAACCACTGTGTCCATGGACCACCCCCCATTTCCAGAACACATTTTCTGTGCTCCTTCACTGCACCTAGTTCGTTAGTGGCTAGTTCAGCCTTTTTGTAGGATTGGGGCTTCATGTGGACAAGTCCTCTATCTTCCTTTTTTTTGTTTGTTTTTTTGTTTTTTTGGGTTTTTTTTTTGTTTTTGTTTTTGTTTTTGTTTGAGACAGGGTTTCTCTGTGTAGCCCTGGCTGTCCTGGAACTCACTCTGTAGACCAGGATGGCCTCAAACTCAGAAATCCGCCTGCCTCTGCCTCTGCCTCTCAAGTGCTAGGATTAAAGGCATGTGCCACCACCGCCTGGCCAAGTCCTCTATCTTTATTAGATGGTAATCTCCTTCCACAGAACATAGGAAACTCATAATTAATTCTTACAAAAGTATGAATAACTCACTGTGCCAAAGAAATACCTCTGTCACCCTATCTTTCCTGGAGGGATGTCCAATCTACCTGCCATTATCCCTTATGCACTGCCGGAGTTATTTCCTGGATTGCACACTTGAAAAGTAGTTGTTTTTGTCTGTTTCCCAAGCACACACTGATTATTATTTTTCCTTTGCAATTTCCTCCCCATATTGGCAGTTCATGAAGTTCAGGTAGAATTAAGATTCCACAGTGGTTTGCAAATTGTTGGGATGCACATAACTAAGGATTGACTTAGGAATGCACCACAGCCAAGTTAGTGAGAGTTACAGATATTTGCAGGGCATGTGCTGTTTGTGTGTAAACTGAAGACCTGGTTCTATTATAGAAGCAGCTGCATGGTGGAACTTGGGAGTGCAGCCAATGACAGGAAGGAGATGAGGTAGGAAAGCTGAGAGCTGACAGCAAGCTCCACACAGTGATTTGGAATTCCAGGTCTTGCTGAACTTCCATGGCATCTACTTCAATTTTCTGAGTCGAGGTAAATGGAAACTATTTCTTGTTTTGCTTAAACCATGGTGAGTCTATTTCTGCCAGTTACAGCTTGAAAAGTGCATCTAATTACTCTGTCTTGACACATCCAGCTCTTCACAGATTGCAGAGTAAATATACGAGTTATATATTTACATTCTTCTTTTCTCGAATGTATGTAACAATACTATAATAAGAGCATACATTAAATTATTGACTGAATTTTGACCTGTTTGGAACTACATATCCTTTGACTGGATGGACTCTCACAGTCCAACGTTTTTCCTGAGGACATTAATCCTAAGGACACACGCATCTGAATCTCCAATAAGCATGCATCGATTGTGCTGCCTTTGAAAGCCTTTTTGCCTTTATTTGTTTTCAGAATATAGTTGCTGAGAATCTGATGTGGGTGGACCACTGCTAGACAATGACGATTGAAATGGTAACAGGTGTCTAAAGGGTGATTCCAGCCAATGAAAACCCTGTTGTGGTAGGCTAGCTACCATGGAGAATCATGGATGGGCTGTAGTCTACCCATTGACATGAGATGTAAACTATCACCATGTATTAATGTAGGAATTAATGAGGTTAGGCATGATATTCTCATTCATGAGCACAGTGTACATCAATTAAATCTGACCACCATTTCCATGCCCCATCTCTAGTAAGTTTGCTTTCTCTTTCCAGTTATTAATTTTAGCTTCTATGCAAAGACAGACTTCTCTTTCTGGTTTTTGGCTATTTCCTTCAGATGATGACTTTTCAGTCCATCTATATTATGTCTTTATGGAAGAACAATGCTGTGTTGCATGCATAGGATGCTTTCTTTATTCATTTGTTGATAGGTAGGTAGACTGATTTCATAGCTTAGCTCTTTTAAATAATTATGCATTGGACATATGGATACTGATATATCCTCAGTATCTCATTAATTATTAATTAATAATAGTATTAATTTCTACTGAATATTTATTGAGAAGAAGGAGACTTGAATCATGTGGTAGATCTATTTTTACTTTTCTAAAGGCCCACTGTACTGTTATCTGTAATGACTATCCAAATGTGGTCCATTTATGAGAAATCCACAATCAACCATGAGATGGTGAAGGTCTATGAGCATTTCATGTAAGACCGGGAATGAGACAAGAATGTTCCCTACCACCTCTGCTATTCAGTCCGATACAGAAAGCTTTAGCCAGCAGAGTTAAGAATGGAAAAATAAATAAATATAAATAGCAAGCGAGGACTCCAATTATCTGTGTTTACAGATGAAATACCTCTATGAACAAGAAAAGTTCAAAATCTCCAGGGAAAGATCTGATGAATCCAGTAAACTGGCAGTAAACAAATTCAGCACATGGAACATTAGTAGTTTTCCTGGACTCCTGTTATGGAAAAAATAAGAGCTAAAAAGGTGAAAACCAAAGAATGAACCTGACCAAGGAAGAGAGATGCTTCTGTAAATTTGTGAAAAACTTTGAGAAGGACACCAATGTAGCTTGGGTTGGAAAAATTAGTACCAAAGAACCCAAATCAATTTAAAGACTCAATGCCATATCCATCAAAATACCATTAATATTCTTAAGTGAACTGTAAAAACAATCTAAAATTCATACAGAGCTATAAAAACATCAAAATAGCCAAAGAAGTCTTGAGCCAAAAGAATAAAACCAGAGGCATTACAGTACTTAATTTCTGGAAATATTACAGAGACATCATAGCTCAAAAGGCATGGGATTGGCATGAAAACAGACATATAGACCAGTAGGATAGAACAAAGGCCACAGAAATAAGTTCATGTTACTACAGCCAATTGACACTCACCCAAGACTACAGCACACTGGTGCTGGGAAAACAGGAGATGCACACACAGGAGAATTGCCATCTCAACATAACTTAACATGAAGCAAAACCCTTGGCACAGAATTTGGACTCAGAAGCTATTAGTGGAACATAGAGAGGAAGCAGATCATCATGTCATCAGATTTCCTGGAAGTTTTTACATTAGCTTGAAATCATTATTTCAAGTTATATGATACCATTGATTTACAACCATTGGGCTAACATTTAACTAAAGGCCACATTTAACTCTGGCCTGCTTCCTTCTTACAGCTTAGCCTGTCAAGACAACACTTTGATGGTTTGAATAAAAATGTTCCCCATAGGCTCAGAGATTCGAACATTTAGTGCCTCATTGGTGGTGATATTTGGGGAGGTTCAAGAGGTGTGGACTAGTTGGAGGAACATGTAGAGGAGGTGAGCATTGTCTGCTTATAGCCTCATACCACTTCCAGCTCATGCTCTCTGCTGCCTGGTTGTGTTTGAAGATATCAGCTCCCGGCTTTGCGCTTGTCATGGCTGATGCTGGCTGCCATGATTCCCTACCCTGATGTTCTGACACTGGCTCAGATGAAACCCTTCTTCTCTAAGATGTCTTGGCCACGGTGTTTCATCGCCACAGCAGAAAAGTAATACAAACACTGAATAAAACAATTTTACTATTGTTTATCTCATCCATTATTTTAAAACGCATAGAGATGGAGGTTTTGTAAAAATGTCCCAGTTGACTTGTTTTAGCTGGTCTTCTTAGAAATGATCTAGGAGACAAAACCTCTTATTTCCATGTTACCTACTAGCTGCCCATGCAGCAGCCATTCTCTGTGAGTGAGCACCATCTCGTGCAAAGTTACTTTCTTGACAGAGGCAGTGGGTCTGTGTAATGGCTTCTAATTTCACTAAAATGTTCTGTTATCTTGATTCAGAGATGATGCTTGTAAATAATTTGGTTTTTCTTTTAAGCCTTTGTCCTTCTCTGTGCCTGTCTAAGCCATTACTCTTTTCTCTCCCCACAGTTTTAATTATCCCTGATATCATCTCCAATGTAATTGAAGAAAATTGTCTTGCAATTATGAGAATAAAGGAAATATCAAGCCAGTGCCCACTCCCTCTTACCTGTGTCTGTATTCTTCATTGCTCATTGTTTGCAGATAATCGGTGTGATGAGAGCTGTGCCTACTATTTATTTACTGTCTCTGTAAGACTATTTGTTCTGTGTCTTCACAGTGCTCTGTGGAACACAGGAAAATAGCTACAAAAGGTCTGTGTCTAAGCACAAAATGCTCCCCAAACTCTAGCTGTGACTATTTAGTTCCACGAGACAGTATATTATCAAATCCTTAATCATGTTTCCAAGCTTTACAAAATTAAAGCTTCAAATTAAACATGTTACTGATGAAGCTCCTCTGAAATCCAGACTTTTTTTTTTTCCAAAATGATAAAATGTGAAAATCACGCATTTCAGGATGTCAACTCACATTTATTTGAATGTCTCAGAAAATAGAAACTAAGGGATCTGATGTAGGAAGGTATGGAAAGCAGGATAGTCAAATGAGCTATCCTGAAAGACAGGATTGTCTTTATTTGTAAGGAGTCTATTCCAGCAAGAGATTGATAGGTGCTAAGGCATCTAAAACACCATGGGTAGATGGTTGCTCCCGAACACCTCTGGCAGGTGAGGAATGGACACATTCTACTGATCTAAGACAACTCAGACCCAGTGATGACAGTGTACCATCAGGTCCTGAGGCCAAGCAATCCAGTCTTATTCAGTACCTTCCTGCTGCCAGTTCCCAGTTTAACTGCAAAGTCATTGCATGCATGGTCGAGTATTATGCTATAAAATCAATTTCTTCTCTACTAGAGCAGTCCATCAGTACGTGGAATCCAGCACCCCTGTCTTGCATATCTGTTTCAATATGTAGCAATCCAGCTGCAACCTCCTCTGGTAGTTGTCTAAGACGTCAAGACTTTCTGTAAACAGTCTGTGTCTGGGTCCTCTGTTCTTCTTACCAACACACTTGAATTGTGCTGGAAAGTGGTAGCAGCGTAATGACACAGTAAGGACCCAAAGCTGCAGTTGTCTTGCCTACGTTCCAAAGCCAGCGCTGTTGCCTAGCAACTGTAAAGCAACATGGATGTGGCAATGGCTATTTCTTCAGAAGCAAAATGGGGTAACTGTACTGCATGAGTTTTAATCACAGCATAAAGCATTTAAAGCATTCAAATGGACTTTAATGGGCACCTTTGTAGGGCAATCTTTGACTATGAGGTTCCAACGATTCGCTAGGCACTTCTAGTTGAGTTGTGTGGGTGATTTCTTGCCCTCACAGGTACAGAGGATACTGTTTGTGTCTTCACTCTAGTCAAGTCCCCCCTTGTTCAGCATAGCAAGCAGCTCCTCTCACTTCCCAATTTTCTAAGCACTGTTTTCTCATGTTTTCTCTATACCCTTTTCCAGGTCTTCTTGGTCTCCTCTGATGGGGCTGAGTTCTATGGAGCAACCTGATGGACTGACTCTACCTGGAAAACATTCCCAATTCTGTTGACTTCTCTGTCTGCACTGTCAGCATCTCAGGCCAGTCTTGGCTCCTGTCCCTCATGGCATGGTACCGGAGACTCCATATTTGCCCATGTTAATCTGTTCCCACAATACTTCAGTGTGTTCTTTGTTAAAATTATCAGCCTTCAAAGACTGTAACCCCCGTAGAGACAAAGCCTGTTTTGCATCCCCAGTGTCTGCAGTGGCAACAGAGGTGCTGGCACATGGAATATTTTGACTAAATACAGAATAAGCAAACACGTTGTTCTACAATCGTGAGTTTCTCAGGAGCTATGCCAATGTTTGTATGTTTATTTGTTTGAGACATGATTGAACTTGGAGTTCACCAAGTTGGCCAGCCTGGATGACCAGAGCCTCATGGATGCACTTTTATGGCTCTCCAGCCGTGTACAAGTGCCATCCATACCCATCTTTTTTACATGGGACCTAGGGATTGAACTCAGGTCCTCAAGCAGTTAGGGCAAGCATTTTACCCATTGAGCCAGCATCTCCCTAGCCCTCATTGTATTTATTTTGTAGCTAATTTTCTTCTGTGAACTAATTTTGAATTGTCCCATCAAAGTTTCCTATTTTGAGTTTAACATACCTTAGACCAGGGTGGAAATGGAAGCATTCTCCACAGAGATTATTTGGTGGACACCTTTTCACTTTCTAAGATGTTTCTTGCAATCTGAGTTATATGGTCTATTTGTCCTCACTTTGATGATCTAGATTATAAACTCTTTGGTTTATCAGTTTTTATTAGAATGTGTAGATATCCTCTCTCATCAATATAATGAAGGAAATATCTTTAGCCATTTAATGCAGCACACTGCATATCACATAATGAATGGAGTGCTCTGTGGACACCTCATCTTTTCCTTCTCTAATGTTATATTTATTAGGCAGTAACAGTTATGAGGTCACATGTTTTTTTCATCAGTCTTTGTTGTGGGACCGACACTTTATTCATTTTTGCTGGTCAATGTGTATATTGGATAATCATCAGAAGCTGGCACTAACTCTCAACATATCATATCAGAGCCTGTGAGAATGGACAAAGGGCCAATGTATTTTTTAAAGGAAGTGTACACTCTCCCTGTCTGTCCACAGTCTTGACACAGAACATTCCCATTATTAGACAACTACCTTGACCTTACTGTGTGCTATGAGTGTAGATTCATGGATAGCATTTGAAGAAAACTTTGTTCCTCTAATCAGTTATGTTTATTCTTCTTTAGGTGGAATTTATTTTGATATTCATAATAAGTTTGTCAAATGACTCTTCCTCCTTAACATAATGTGAAGGTCAAATATTGGGTTAGTTCCAAGTCCTGTAAGTTTGTATATCTTGTTTAAGAGAGTTTGTTCTTCTGTATTCTGTACCTACGTTAGACAATTTATCTTTTACTCATTTTAGAAGGTGGAACTCCATCCATTAAAAGGCTATAAAAGGCTATTTGATGAATTTCAGCATATATATAATCTTGTGAAACCATTAGAATTCTAGTCTCAAGACAGCACCATTTCTAGCCCAGAAAGATTCCTTGACCCCCTTACAACTCATCCAGTTCTCAGCCTTCAGGCCCAGCAAACCATTAATCTTGTCCACTACAGACTAATCTGCAGCTTCTCAAGCTGTACAGAGGCGTGTGTGCTCAGCATAGTGTCTGAGTTCTTGCTTAGCATATGTTGTCTAGGGTTTATTCTACAAGACTGTAGCAAACACATGCACATGTATGTATACATGTCTATATGTGTGTATGAGTGTATGCATGTGTATGTGTACATCTGTATGTATATTTCTATGGATGTATGCATTATGTATCTATCTTATTCATTATTCATGGTAATTTGTTTCATATATCTGAAGTAGAATTTAGTCAGAGAATTGCGGCCATACTTATATCTATAATTTAGATATTTCTGGTCAATTAGGAAGAGTAAAGAATGACTGAGAAGTGAACACTTTTATCCCTGTGAGCAGAAGGTATATTCTTGTGCTGTTGACACAATGGGCATATTTTATAATAATAATAAAAAATGTTTCTTGGAGAGTCACTCCTGAGACAGTAAAAAAAATTAAAAATTTTCCATTAAAGACATTCAATAATTCATTTTGCTTAGGAAACTGAGCATCACCATAAAAACATTCTGAAATGATGAATTTAGACATAAGAACATAGCAAGTGCACAGAGCCCTGCCACTGTTTCCGCAGGTTCCACGCATCTGATTTGGGTTCCAACACTCTTTTCACAGTAATATTGAAATAATTTGACTGTGACAAGCCAAACTGTTTTGAGACCTCATTGAAAGTCAAATGAAAACATTAATTGCATGCAAAAATATTCCAGTCAGGCATGGAAATGCTTCAGGTTAGGGAATAAATATGTTGCCTATGAGAAGAAAAATCAATTGACTTAGAAAAAGCTAGTGCTGGCTCAAGTCTACACGGTCAGCATTGACTGAAAATCACTAGGGTTTCAGGGCCTTGTTTTGGCTTATGAATTAACAGATAGCCTTGAGCAATGTCCATACTACACAATAAGTTTGTCTGACTCACTTTTTGCCTGAGGAAATTAGAAATCAGATCACTGGAACTAATTATTATTTTGTTTTTCACTTTTTCCTGATTCCTTTATTCAACCTTATTATTTTATTTTGAGGAGAGATAGTTTAGTGACTAATAGGCATATAATTATCTTTAACACAAAAATATTCAGACTAGTGATTTATGCAATAGAAATAGTACTTTAGAAACTAACTAACTAACTAACTAACTAATAAAGTAACTTTTGAATCATGAAACATTACATTTATATTGAGCAAGAATTACATGCTCATACCTGCTCTGAGTTCTCCAAAGTAAGCCCATGTGGCAAGGTAAACTGTTGAGTACAGTCATGGTTGTTCTGGTTAAATGGGATGAGATATCAATTTATACCCATGTTTTGGAGTGTATGACTATACAACATGGATAACATGCTTAGTGTGTCACAAACTTTATTGTCTTAGTAATTTTGTTAGTCTCCCATTTTTTGTTTAGATGACCCCTCTAAAAATTAGGAATATTTAACTAGGTTGGATATGAGCAGCACTAAATTTGATGTCTGGAGGACAGACACATCAATGAGTATTATTCTTATAGCCTTTGGGTCTTTTATAATTAACTTCTTCCTGCACTTGAGAAATATTAAATGAATGTCTACTAAGGCACTGGGGGTAAAATCATGCAGCCTTCACAGTGTCTACCCTGAGAGAGAACCTCTTGTCCAGTAGGGCAAGCACTGGAGTCCAGAGCTATTTTAGCTGACTAAGGGACGTTAACTGGAGATCAGCATCTGCATGAAAGGTGTGGTAGCCTGTGGGAGGGATGACTGGAGGAGGCACTGGGGTGGACAAGCATAAGTCAGGAAAAAGCAGCCTAGGGTGAGATCTATGCCTAGCATGTTTTCAGAGAGATCATGCAAAGCAGAAGACACAAAAAGTTGGAGGTACAGGAAATTCTTAGTTTTTCTCTCTGGTTCTGTAGAGCTGAAGAAGTTTGGCAATTAACAGCTCATTAGCCTCATATTTAGGATACAAAAGAAACTTTATCAAGGTTAATAAGAGTTCAGTGGGAAATGTGTGCCCTCAAGGCCACCCACATCCCAACAGGAGGCTCAGTACATCATTTTTATTCTTTATATGAAGTGAGAAAAGAGAAATTAAAGAAAGTGGAAGATGTCTGTGATCATTAGTTTCCTTCAAAGACCGTAGTGAGTCGGCAGACCTCCAGAGGCCAAACCTTCCTGAGACCACAGACAGCAGAAGTCTATTAAAAATGGGTGCCAACCTCAAAGAAAGGGATCATCCAAGATCTCTGACCCTTTGCTCTGAATGGACTAATGAAAGCTGTCTACTACTCTAAGAATTGAGACATAGGATTTCTATCCCCATTGGAGGGGGAATTCACGCAATTCATGACCATAAGGTAAAATACACTTAATAAGATACAGGCAGAACTAGCTTCCACCAACCTGAGGCCAGGATGTTCTAACACCTGAGGATAATGGCAGAGACATCTCCCTTTGGCTGTAAGTGGCTAGACTTCTGCCTCCACCAATGCCTTAAAAAAAAAGTCACGATTTATGACTTCGTCTTGTTACTATAAAAATACCATGAATCTGTTACCACTTCAGAACATGGCACCGGAGAGCTCAAAATCCTAGGTCATGGCCATTCAGATCTGGGTTCCACAATAAACTATCTCTTATCCCTTTGAGATGCGACCTTTCTGTGCTTTTGGAATTGACAATAAAAACAAAGTTCTTTTGTGAGAACTTTCTCCAGTCTATTCGTGATTTGACTCTACTCAGGAGGAACTTGAATCAAAGAGAAGCGAAGTGATTAACGGTAGCGAACCATGAGGGGAGGAATAACAAAGTGAGCCGTCTCTTCCGACCAGGAAGTTGTGACTGGGTGGAATTTTCTCTCCTGTCACTATTAAACCAAACCTTAACATTAATCTGGATACTGGCTGAGCTGTACTGCTGAGCGAGCCGGTTGGCCTCTGGGAAGGAGATCTGCTTAAGAATGCAGACGCCCCACCACGTCGTCTCCATGAAAAACAGCTTAGACTTTCTGACTGCCAGGATGTGCTTCTGATGACTCTTTTGCGTCCTGAGGTTTGTCACTCAGGACAAGAGAAGCATCCTCATCATTGTATGAATGAGCCTTGTGGAGGGGAGTCACTGAGGAGGAAGGAACCTGGTCACATTTCACTCAGATTTTGCCCCAGACAGGAGTCTATGCAACGGGATTGCTGATGGGTGCATGATGGATAAGAGGATTTCGGATATCTGTGAAGGTAGGATGTGTCTGGAACCTTTCCCCATTCTTCGCAGAAAATATCTATATGCAAAGCAGGCATTCCCCAGAATCTTATGTAAGAGTTTATTCATCTACAGCGTGGTAAGCAAAAACAAGGGACTATGATCAAAATGACCGACCGTCAGAAGCACGTGTGACGCTGGAGAATATTAAGTCATACTGACTGGAGACATAGCTCAGTGGGTTCGTGGGTGTGGCACCAAGCCAAATGACCTAAGTTTGATTCCTAGCACACACATGGTAGAAAGAGAGAACGGACTGACTCCTGCAAAGTCTACACTGACGTCTGCGCATGCCCCATAGCATGTGCACCCAGCTCGTACAAAATTTAAGTATAGTAATTTTAAAAACCTTATTAAATAGTAAAATCTTCTTTCCGAAAGATGATGATTGCTAATGTATTCTCTCATTTAAATCCAAGAAGTGAGGTATAATTGTTCTCTGAAAGTTCCCGCTAAAGAAAGTTCCAGAAACAGGTTAGAGCTCACAGGAGGGGAGATTGTTCACATGTGTGCTGACTGGGTTCAACACCTGGACTCTGAGCTCCCCTGTCCTCTGGACTTTCCAGGGCCTGGTACCCAGAGCAAGCAGACCACCATACACGCTGAACTCTACTAAAGGCAAGGACAGTTCATGAGCCTGGCTTTCTCCCCAGACTGATGGAGGACGTATAAATAGAAAGTATTTATAACGGTATCAATGCACTGTACGTTTTACTGTGTCAAATTCATGCTATAGTAGCTGCTAGAAATGCAACCAGTAGGAGAGAATTATCCAGTTATCAAGCTTAATCCTTGCTTTTAATGATTATTTCTGACTCTGGGTCCTTTCACACATTGAACTGAAACTTTAGAATTGTAAGAATCCAACATTAACGCTTTTCAGCAAGCTGGGGTTGAAGACGGAGGAGTGGGAAAGGAAGGCAGAGGTGCCGGCGGCAGCATTAAGATCATTACGGAAAGGTTAGCTGCTCAGGAAATCGACAAGACACCGAGGGGGTATCTGCAGAGTCTCCTAAGAAACCAGAGCAGAGAGAAATGAGGCCAGACAGAGAGAAGCTTTTGTTGACATTTTCAAAAGCCTCCTTTATACAGGCAGGGTCTCTGGAGAATGGAAGACAGCCAAGTAGGGAACCAGCAACACTAGCAAGTTAGAGGTCAATGAGCTCAGCAGCAGCCTCGGGGAAGAATTGGCAGAGAGGCCCCTTCCTGCCCCTCCACACTCAGCTCCTGGGTGAGGGACGGAAGGAGAGTTCCAAGCCGGGAAAACAGCCTGCTGCCCTGGCTTGGATGTGATCATCTCAGGGGTAGCTGTGTTGTGTTAAGGAAAATGACAAAAAACCAAATCCCTTAAAAAAACAACACCGAACATGGATTTCGCGGTACAGAACTCCTGCTCGGAACTTTCCGTGCTCAGTAAAAGACACAGGATTCACACGTGGCTTAGAACACACTTCCAGGTGTGGGGTGGCTGAGCTGAAGGGTCTGATGACACACACTCACACAGGAGGTCGTCTGGGGCAGGCCTGTTCTACAACACCGGTGGCATAACAGATGGGTGCTGACTCCAGTATGGCCCCTCAGATATGAAGGAGGTTAGTGTCAAAGGAAGTTACTTAATGAGGTATTGCACAAGACAACTATTTTTAGGACCAGTGGATGCAGTGAAAATTAAATGAGTCATTCTAACAGGTAAGAGAGGAGAGATTTTAAGTGGCTCTCAGAGGATATTTATCTATTTCTGTGGACACACAGAGAACTAACTACTCAGTCCTCATGGCCTTAGGGCACCGGAGAAGGAAACCGGAATCAGGCTGCACAGCTGTTCCCAGCTGGGGAAGCTTAAGCCAGTCGAAGTATGCTGAGTGTACATATGACATAATCAGTCTCTGGAAACTGGGCAGTAAGAACTATGGAGGGGCTGGAGTATCCACACAAAGTCACGGTGAGATGAGTGGAGAATTTCTATTTAGATAACGGGTAGGAACTGAAGAGTCAAAAGAAAATGGTGTCTTCCGCAAGTTATGGGAGCCGAGGACAAAGCTGAGGACAAATCAGAAATGCATGTCAGAGTGGAGGCCAGACATCAACCCCTGAGCAGGTTCGCACGGATGGTAGAGTAACTTGTCATGCATAGTGGTTGAGGTACCCTTCTTCTGCGGGTGACACTGCGAAGCCCTCTGCATGCTAAAGTCATAGCTTATATTTAAATTTTCTTTCTTAAAGGTAACAGGGGGGTGCATATGTTTTGACTGGTATGGGCTACCTCAGTGTCCAACCGCGTGTTTTAGCTGAATAGTGTAGCTCATGTTCCTGTATAGGAACACTCATGTATTTGGATCATGCTCTGGTCCAGGAACATACGTCTACACCATGCTCTGGTCCAGG
>JADRCD010183368.1:22891-33070 GCA_019843815.1 Montemys delectorum
AGGAACATACGTCTACACCATGCTCTGGTCCAGGAACATACGTCTACCCTTTCCCAAAGGCATTCTTATGCTTCGAACCTAACTTACAATTGAACTTCAAGACGAACGGATAAAGCAAGTATGTTACTTATATGCAATTGAATTTTGTTCAGCCATAAAAACAAATGATATTATAACAATTGCAGGAAGTGTAGAACCAGCTTTCAAGTACTTGAATCATCACAGAAATGCAAGATTATATGTTTACCTGTGAACTGATATATAATACATATGTGATCATATACATATACTTTTATGCATATGAATTCACTGCATACTGCACATCCCTAAGCCAGAAATCTGAAATCCCAATATTCCAAATCCCTAAGCTTTGAATCCTGTGACTTCTACATATGTTATTTTGTGCTTGGATTTCCAGGCTAGTGCTCCTCAACTGGTAAACTGTCTTTCACTGTTCCAAGTTCTGGAATATCAGAAGCCTGAAACACTTTCATTCTAGGCATTTGGGATGAGATATATTCAGTCACCGTCAAAGTCTGCATTCTCCTGGGGTCTGTGACTCTGAATACAGCTATGAATTATTCACTGCAAATGTCTGACATGGAAACCTTTCCTCTGTTTTGACTGTCTGTAAAGAATATATAATCCTTGGAAATTTCTACTATCCCTAGGGATTGTGCCTCAGAGTTCATAGGCTACTAACCTTGCTTAGAAACTGGTAAGTCTTGGGACTTATTCTCTGTGCCATGTACCCGGGCCCTACGCATCTATGACTCCTGCACTAGTTCCTGATGGGGACAACAAATAACCATATCTGAGAGGAGCCTGATATAACTCTTTCCTGAGAGGCTCTGCCAGAGCCTGACCAGTACAGATTTTGATGCTTGCAGCCAACCACTGGACTGAGTGAGCATGGGAACCCTAACGGAGGAGCTAGGGGAAGGACTGAAGGAGCTGAAGAGATTTGCAACTCCATAGGAAGAACAACAATATCACCCAACCAGACCCGCTCACCCCCAGAGCTCCCAGGGACAACCATAGAGTACACATGGAGGGATCCATGGCTCCAGCTGCATATGTAGCAGAGGATTGCCTTATCTGACACCAATGGGAGGGGAGGCCTTTGGACCTATGTAGGCTCGATGCCCCAGCATAGGGGAGTGCTAGGATGGTGAGGCAGGAGTGAGTGGGTGGGTGGGGGAGCACCCTCATGGAGGCAAAGGGGAGGGGGTAGGGGATAGGGAGTTTATGGAGGGGAAACCAGGAAGGATAACATTTGAAATGAAAATAAATAAAATAACCAAAAATTTTTTAAAAAAATTTTAAAAAAGGAAATCTTAGAGGCTTTCTTGTGATGATGGATTTAAACTAGACAGACATAAAACCAGAGCTGATGATTTCACAAGCGTCCACAGGTTTCTGGGTCTTCAGAGACACTCCAGCTTAATCATGTGTTTGGCCTGCCCGTGGGCATTAGAGTTCTCAGGACAGTATTGACCACTGATTGCTAAGATCCTTCTGTATTACCACCATGTATAGTAATAAACCGTCATGTAGACTCCATCCCTGTGAACAGGGACCACGGCTGATGGATAATTAGAAAAGTAATAAATTGCTTTGTTTGACTGTTGTGTTTTTAATTGCAGTCTGGTATTTTGTATTCAATTGAAAGGCAAGTGCACATGTCAAGTTAAAAACAACTATTAAAATTTTCTCCATTTTTCTTTGTTATTTCCTAAAATCTTCACTAATTTATTTAAATGTCACCTTCAAAATTAAAATCCATTTAGCCCTTATCAGGCTCATCTTTTTAAATTATCTGTCACTCATCACCAAAAAGTTTTCGGTTTTAAAATTATCTGTAATTATTTTCTTTTATACTTAGTGGAATGAGATGGCTCTCAAAATTTTAGCAAAGTCCTTCTCAGAATTATACTACAGACTACTTAGTTTTACTTTATAAAAAGAAATACTTGGGTGAACATGACAGGAAGGGTTTGTTTTGTTTTATTGTGCTTCACTTGAGACAGGATCTCAATATGCATCCAAAGCTAGCCACAAACTATATCACCCAGATTTCTATTTTCTAATCCTACAGTATCTACCAGGGCCTGAGATAACATGCATTCACTGCCATATTGAGCCTAACAGTATTTTTATAATCTACTTCCTATATAAGGAAATAAGGTATTTAGAAAAAGGTACATACTCATGTAGTACTTGATAGTATATACAATGAGTGTATGTATGTATGTACATATGTGTGTATATATGTGTGTATGTATGTGTGTATGTGTGTATATATGTGTATACATATGTGTGTATGTATGTGTGTTTTGTATGTATGTGTGTATGTATGTATGTGTGTATGTATGTGTGTATGTATGTATGTGTGTATGTATGTGTATATGTATGTGTGTATGTATGTATGTATGTATGTGTGTATGTGTGTGTATGTATGTATGTGTGTATGCATGTATGTGTGTATGTATGTGTGTACTATGTGTGTATATATGTGTGTATGTATGTGTGTGCATATGGGTGTATGTGTGTATCTATGTATGTATGTATGTATGTATGTATGTATATATTCATATGGCCACTGTGAAGCACATGCTACTATTCATTTCCTATGCTGCTATAAAATGTTACAGTAGACTTTTCAGGAGAGAAGAATATCTATTTGCAATGATGTAACAATTTTCCAACAGTTTAGAAATATACTTGTCTAAGAGAATAGACACCTGGTTAATTTTAAGTACAAGGTTTTAAAGCCATTAGCTGTAACTGTGACCTTAAGTACCAACTTCATGAAGTAAATATGTAAATTGGGTCTAAGTCATCCCTTAAGAAATTAGAGCCTTCCTGAATAAGACTATGAATAGTTTAAAAATATTTAAACTCTATGGGCCATCCATAGTGGCCTGGATCTTCCCATATCAATTAACTAAGACAATCCCTAGAGATATACCCACAGGCCAAAGAATGTAGACAATCCCTCATTAAGATTCTTCCCAGTTGATTTCAAGTGGTGTCAGTTGATAATTAAAGTTAATTGTGACAAATATCACTGTCATCATACCTTCCCTCACCATCTCTGACAGGACTTTATGTTCCATTAAAATGCAGTCAGAAGACTGTGGCAGGAAGCTGACTCTAGATTGATCTCCTTGCCCAGTTTGTTCTCTGCATAACAGATGATTAATACTAAAGACTCAGTGCAAACAAGGCCACTTCTTAGCAGAACCTTCCCATTCACTGCAGGTGACCCTTCTCCTTAGTATACATTGAACACTGAAATTAATGTTCAGGGTATATATAAGAAAAAAACCACAGAGAAGTCTTTCTTGCCTAGAGAAAAATAAGTTTGTTTGTTTTATCTTTTGCTGAACTAACAAACCTACATCCCCAATATAGAAGTGTCTCCTTTCTGTAGGTTGATTAGGTATCTCCAATAGCCTCTCTACTGTACAATTATGAAAGGCATTCAGAAATTCCTCAAGACTACCCAGAAGTAGCCATGATTGTATAAACTACCCTACTCCACCTTTTTTTTTGTTTTTTTTTTTTTTGTTTTGTTTTGTTTGACTATAATAGCATACTTAAAAATGCCCTGAGAACTTCTCTAAAACTACTTTGATTGAGCAATTTTCACATATAGATACAAGGTTCTGATCTCAGGAAATGAGAAAAGAGAGCAGACTCTCTAACCCTGAAGCCCTGTTGGATCTGGAGCAGTGGGGTTAACCCACTGTTAAAAACCATAAGCAATCAACAATTGTCAATCCAAAGGCAACTGGTATCTGCACTCTCTCTGCTTGCTCCAGGGAGACTTTCTGGGTACTGAGGAAATGCAAAGTGTGTGTTCTTAGAAATGATTCAGGCCTATTCTTATGGCTTTGCATACTCAGCAGACTTTCCACTGCATTGTGGGAGAGGTGGCAGTTTTTACTGGGATGGTTGTACACAGTTCTGGTTGCAGAGAGAGAATGAGCTGGACTCAGGTGAGGGTAGAATGAGCCAGAAAATGAGAAGGAGCCAGAAGATTAGAACACATTGCCAGAGTTAGAGACCAAGAAGAGCAATTCAGGAGAAGATGAGAGACACCAGATTGAATCAGTCAGCTTGAAGAGGAGTTTTGAGTCAGAACAGCTGAGTTGACCAGCCAGAAAGGGGCCAGAATGAACAAGAAAGGGTGAGCATATTCAGTGGTAAGTCTCAGAGGTTGAAAACATTCTATGCCTAGACTAGATTATATGGAGACTAGAAGCTTCCAGGAGTAGACCGAGGTTAGCAGACAGGGCAGCAAGTCTTAGAGACAACAATTACTTCAGTTGAATAAAAGTTACTGTCATAGTCATGTCCTACCCAAACTGGAGACTCAGTTTCTTCTGTACATTATGACATATTGTTTATGCAAATAAATTGTAGTAAGTCCCCTATGGTGTATTAAGCATGTGCCTTTGAGCCATGTATAATGCCATATCTAGAGAAATGTGAGTGAAAATTTTAAGGTTGTTACTAGGTTAGAGATGAACAGAAAATGTTTGCAAATCTAGGTAGGTGTCTATGGCTGCTTCATCAAATTTGAACAGTTTTGGAAAATTTAAGCATGTTGGTTTGATTATACTCAGGTAGAATAAGCTTGTTTCTCTTATACATTAAATGTTTTATTTTCATATGCAAGCAGTATTTATATTCCCAGTCTGGCTGAGTAACTGATGGTAACAATTTACACTTATCAACAAGATGATAGAAAGGGTACTGGGAAGGAAGGCATGAGTAGAGAAAACTGGCAGCCAACCCTCCTGCTCCGTCTCCATAGAAGGTGTCAAGAACGGAGAGTAATTACCTTCATGCACAATGTCCCCAGTTCTTTCTGAGATAGCTTGACACTGAAATCTTTCCCCTAATATGTTTATTGGCCTAGACGTCTTGAAAAGGCAAAGAAAAGAGCTAATAACAGTGAAGGTGTGGCTTTTAGTTTAAAACTAAGTGATTGTAACTTCCCATATTATTTACTTCCAACACTAGAGTCTCCCAACTTAAGTTGTTCTCTGTTGCCTGTCTGCCAAGTCCTTGTCTTCCGTAGCACTTCCCAGTGCTGCTCGTATGTTTCTAATTAACGTTGTGCCTAGGTTCTGCGGTCACAGTCTCATCAGGCTCTTGCCTAGGTCCTTGCTGAGAAGCTCTCAGGCGTAGGTGGGTCTTTCTGTAAGGTGACCTCAGGCTCCTGACTGCAACACAGACGTACACGCAGCACCCACGGCGCCTTCTTGCTTACATGTAGGAGAGCATCCGACCACCCTTCCTTGTCTAGCATGCTCTGATTCATTTCTTCTGCTTCCACTTCTTGGTACTTCCCAAGTGTTCAGCCTCAGCCTTCACAAATGCGCACATGTGTGTGTGTGTGTGTGTGTGTGTGTGTGTGTGTGTGTGTGTGTGTCTGTGTGTGTGTGTCTGTGTGTGTCTGTGTCTGTGTGTGTGTGTCTGTGTCTGTGTGTGTGTGTGTCTGTGTGTGTGTCTGTGTGTGTGTGTCTGTGTGTGTGTGTGTCTGTGTGCGTCTGTGTGTGTGTGTCTGTGTGTGTGTGTGTGTGTGTGTGTGTGTGTGTGTGTGTTTAACTTTTTCATCTCTAATGGATAGCTCTCTTCCTACCCTTGGGGTGTCCCTTCAAATTTATTCATCTGAAGGAATCAGTGACTTCATCCTTGCTTTATCCTTGATGATGTCTCTAAACTTTTCTGGACTGATTTAACACTTTTTTTCCTGGAATTTTATAGAAAATTTCGCTATTTATTTTTTTTATAGAACTTGATGTTAAGTATATTTAACTCGCTTAAAATACATTTGGATAGGCATTTTT
Organism: Montemys delectorum; assembly: GCA_019843815.1. Lineage (NCBI taxonomy): Eukaryota > Metazoa > Chordata > Mammalia > Rodentia > Muridae > Montemys > Montemys delectorum. Next base: position 28,756 of record JADRCD010183368.1, read on the forward strand.
CTTCTCTGTTATGATGTGAAATCTCCTGGGAAGTTGGAGAACAGGGCTTGTAGAAGTTTCATTTTGCACATGGAAATGCACCAGATGTAACAGGCTGTAAGCATAGTGCATGCCCATGTAGTTGTTGATTAAGTGAATAAAGTGATTCCCTAATAGTTAAACCTTTTAGATGACCCCTGGGACTTACATGACTCTTTATTCCCAGTCAAGAAGTGGGAGTTATTGGTGTGGACTAGAGCAGTGACTGCTCGTCTGTACTGTAGACTGGGTTTCCACCGAAATGGCCTTGAGTCTCGCTTTTCAGCAGTGGGAAATGAGTTTTCCACACTTACATTCAGTATTCATATAAAACTGCTCTAATTTGCACACTGCCCTTGGTATAAGACTTAGAGAAAGTTTTCACTGTTTAAGACAAACACTGAAATCCCATGAGGTCCCAGCTCTGTGGAGAACTTTGATTCTATATTTGTTTCAGGCTCTATCCGACATGAAAACCTTTTGCGTGAAGACTAGGTGAGTGTCCTGTTGTGATTTGGCTGAATATACATAAATATCAAAATGACAGCACAAAAGAGCATGTCAGCTAAGACCGTCTAATTGCTGGCTTTGTATGAGACAGGAGGACATCCTACGTAATAAGTGAGGTTACACGCTGGTCTAACCATCAGCCTGAGAACCCCAGTCACATGGTTGCCTTAAGAGCAGGCACCTGCTGCCAATGTGTTCAGGAGACTTTTGTCACAGTGTATGCCCATGCACAGATCTAGGTGGAACTGGTGGACCATATATGTGGTCTGATGATGCAACTAAGAGACACAGATGATGCAATACACAAGAGGTGCTGACAGCATGACATGCTGTATTCTTTTACAGTAAATATTTTTATAAACCAAATGAGATATTTGAATAAGATAATGGTAGAAAGTGTAATGGATTAGGTAAGTAAATCTATAGCATATTTGTTAACTATCATGAAGTCCTGAGCACTATAGATAACTACAGGTTCTGGGTTTCTGTCTGGTTGGCAGCCGAGGGTATTTGTTATATTAGCAAAGCATGACGTCATCTTCTGCAAGCAACAGTGTGTCCTTGATGAAAACATTATCAAGAGCTACGTTCTATACACAGTACTTTCTTTCTGGAATTTTCCATAGATTTACAGGTTTCCTGAGAGGCAGTTACACAGCTTTGCATCTCTGTGGGACAACGGCAGTGGCCTGTTCCCTTTCCACAGTGTGCAAAGAGAACACTGACCTGAGATAAATCTAAGACATGTCCCCACTGTGTCCTCGTGAGCTGCAGAGTTATAAGTTCGTCCTTTAGGAAAGCCTCGTACCTGTTCAGGTCACGGTGTATGATTGGCTGGGTCAAGCTGTGCAGGTACTCCATGCCCTTGGCAACGTCTACTGCAATGATTAATTTAGACTGCAAGTCAAGTATTCTAGAATAGAAAAGAGACTAATGGTTTGAAGCCAACACTCAGCATGTCCCTCAAAAGAAAACAGCCCATGTTTTTTATTCTGTGTAATTCTATCTAAATTTTTATTCATTGAAGATGGAGCTAAATGTTCAGTCTGGAACACATCTTTCCATATTTGGGAATTGCCTAACAAAATGTCAATTTAGATATATGATGTGTTGTTTAAAAATATACTACTTTATTTTTAAATTTATTTGTGTCATACAAAAATTCATGATAATAAGAGAAATTGATTGTTCTGGAGCCACTGAGTGAAACCACTACATAGTTACTAACTGCAGAGATCTAAAACATGAACTCAGGTCCAACATGGGATGATTATTGTATTCTGAGCTTCCGTGTAATACCATGTGAATGTGTTAAGGTTAGTCTATTTATAACTCCTCAGCTGGCTTCACATTCCTCAAAGTTGTTACCCTTGACTTACTGTTTAAAAATATTACTTAACTATATCATTTCTGGAAATATAATAATTAGTCATAAATCATCAGCCATGTTTAAAATGCCATTCTTGTTAGCAGTTATATATGTCAGAAGACAATAGGGTCCCTGATGGGAAGTCCCTAGGAATGTGGTAAAGGTGATTCACATGCTGAGTCCAAGGTGAGTGTGGACCAGAGCCCATACCTCTTCTGTTCATGAAGCAGGGAGAACAGGGATCCTCCTGAAATGTATTTCGTGACAATGGCAAACTGGCTGGGGTCATCTAGGCAGGCGCCCACAAACTGAACCACGCAGGGGTGATTGAGCTGGCAGAGGATGGACACCTCTCGGCAAAACATATCCACGTCTGACTTGGAGCAGTAGGTATTGGCTCGGTATCTAGGACAGGAGTGAGGACACGTGCTTGTCAGCAGGAGTTTTCAGGGGGCTGGCCCCTGTTCTTCCCAGCTGACTATGTGATTCAGATGCTTGCTTACCGTTTGATCGCCACTATTTTATTTCTGCATCGCCCTTTATAGACTTTCCCAAAAGAACCTAAAATTATTTAAGAGAAGTTGATAAGTGCTTACAGTTGATTGTAAGTCTGAGATTGTTAAAATGCAACAGGGCTCTGGTCTCTTTGCTTACCTGAGCCGATAATCTCATGGAATTCAATTTCAGAGAGCTGCAGATGGAAACGGGAGGGTAATTCAGCCCTCAGGAGGAGAACATCTGCCTTCTCTGGGGACAATAATTGCCTTTTTATTTTGGGTACAGGATGTGCACACATGGCTATAAGTACATAATGGACATGCTCAACCAAAGGTGCTTCAACCCAACTGTAACTGATCGCTTGGAGATCCTAAGATCTTAGCACATGAGGTCTGGGCCTGCATTACTAGAAGGGTGGCCTTCTGGCTTAGCAGCACAATCTCTGTGATCAGAGCTGACCTTATTGGTCATCTGATCTTCAGTTCACACGGCCAGAGACGCAGCTACCCTCCAATATGGGTTGCCTCGTTGCCTGAGAAATGGACTTGATCCCTTCAGCCTCTGTCAGTAAGGAAGTCAAACATCTACTGGTAAGCTGGGCCTTTAGGGGATAGCTATTAAGCAGCAAGTGATAAGAACCGGAAGCAGTCCAAGGGCATATTCTACACTGAAAAGTACTTTTAAAACTACAGATTCCAAGTGATTAAATATTAATTTTTCATGGACTTGTGTTTAATACTTTCCTGGTCTACTGATATTAATTTCAATAATCAGTGGCATGCACTCGAAAAAGTAACTGAGGGTCACTTATTTGAGAAATTTTAAAAAATAGTAATTTATTAATTTGAATATTTTTCTAAAGCAAATATATTTCCATTCATTTCTGAAAATATTAATATGTATAATTTATATTTTGTTCAAAATATAAGTATGTAAACGGTCCTCTGTGAGTCTGAGCTCTCTTCAGTATTCATCAGTGATCCGCAGTTGTGGCTGTGGACTAAGGGGTATTAGGGCAAGGCTAATTCTGAGAAGAAAGGTCTCCACCAGCATTGTTTACAGTGCTGAGGTAGCCACCATTCACAACCAACTAAAACACACGTCTGCCTGTCATATTTAGGCAACAGTCATCCTCATCGATAAAACAACGACATTTGTACGTACCTTTTGTCATGCTTTTGATCTTCCCCAAGGGGGATGGAACAGACACATAGGAGCCATCTAGAAATCAAATCACACAGTAGAGTTGAAGGCAGCAATCATTTCTTTCTCCTTAAAGTTCAATGTGATAAACACAAAGTAGATGACAAAAACCAGCTTAAAGTTCCTGTCTCCCTTTGCATAGGAAGCTGGGGAGTGCACATGTTTTTTTTTCTATATTCTACATAAAAATATCTTAATTCTGTTCTAGAAGATTCCGGCAAACATATCTGCTGTAATTTGCATCTGGCTATGGGTACTCTTTCGTTGTCTTAGTAAGTTACTGACATAGAAAATGACTGTTCTTTGTTTGCTTAGGCTTTCTGTGCCTTGTATAAACCTCATGCCCATTCACTCCAAGGAATGCAAAGCTTGAATATCTATATTAGGGTGCATTGTGGTGGCCATTCTTTGTGTAGCCTCACCCAAGTATAAACTTTCAGAAATGAACCTCATCCCTTGGCTACATCCTCCTTCCTCATCCCAGAGGGACAGTAACAGCAACACACATTTACCATTGAACTCAAGATTGTGCAGTAATGAAAACAAAATAGCGAAGGGGTACCTCCTCCAGGCTGAGAATATTCGTTACATGGTGGTAGTTCATCCTGGGGTCTCTTATAGTGCTTCAGGAGTGTAACAATGGCATCATGTCCTTCATAAAAAGACAAAAGGGATGGATACTTTTGTCTTGATTTAGTCAACAAATCCTAGCTCCCT
>JADRCD010183369.1:0-30427 GCA_019843815.1 Montemys delectorum
TGTGTGTGTGTGTGTGTGTGTGTGTGTGTGTGTGTGTATACAGAAGAAATAAAAATGTCTCAAAAAGCTTTCAATAAAGGTTTAAATTCCCAGGATCCCTTACTACTCAACTTCTAGGATAATGACCTGGAAGCAGGTGGGTTAGATCACACCATAGAAGGTTACAAAGTTTGTAAGGGTGTAGCATGAGTCCAAGGGAAGACACTGTTCTTTACATTTACGAAAAATCCCTTTGGCACCTTGAGCAGACCTTCTTACAGAACAGAAGCTTAGGTACTCTACCAGCAGTAGCAAGCCTAGACTCAACTTGGAAACCACCAACAAGGTGGCTGGTGACATTTAATAGAACTGCAGCTGCTTCAAATTCAAGAAGTTATTCCACCTTCATCATTCAAGTCTTGTAATTACTACTGAAACCCAAAGAAAGAGATTTAAAAATAAAAGTGGCTGTCTTAAAAATAAACTAACTTTGCCTGTTATATTTAATGTTATTCTATTATCCTTTTAAAACTGGAATAATACCTGTTTCACAAGGAAACATTCAACAGCAAACGCTTTTCCTTACCATGTATTAATAATCAAACTTACTAACCACTACATACCTAATTTTCGTGTAGACAGCTCTATAAATATACAATTGTACATTGCCTATCATAAAATGTGCAATTATATTTATCAATAATGTTACTCAGGATAATTTTCTTATTAATAACAAACAAATTGTGTTCTATATGTATCTTTAATTCTGCTAACTTTCTTCTGTAATTCTTTAAATTGATTGTAGACCTTGCATGAGCTAGGGTAAAAGGTTCTACAATGAAACTACATCACCAACCCTCCTTTTTCATTTCTGTTTTGAGACAGTTAATTTAGCTGCCAGGCTGGACTAGAACCCATTCTTTATCCTAAGCAGGACTTGAACTCACATCCTCCTATCTCAGCTGTGTAAACTGCTGTGATTACAAGTCTATGCTACCAGGCCTAACTACTACAATCTAACTCTCATGAAAAAATCAGATGAAGCAAATCTTCAGTGATGTATTTATATGATCACTAAGAAAACTGAAAATATATAATTAAACACATGTAATGACCTCCAGAAATGGATAATAAAGTTCTTAACATTTGAAGATATCTCAGTGGGTGAAATGTTTACTATGTTAAACACAAGGAACTAAATTCTAATCCCCAGAACTCATGAAAGGTTAGGTGTTGTAGCACTCACCTATTACAGTATTTACTGTACAGTATAGGAAAGGTGAGAGGCAGGAATAGGTTAATCCCTGGAAGCTTGTAAGCCAGCTCAGCTGGTGCACAGAACAGTGAACACCAAAAAGACCTTGCCTCAAGCAAGTTGAAAGTTTAGACTGACACTCAAGCTTGTCTTATGATCACTACAGAGCACACTATGGCTTGTGTGCATACATGTACACACACACACACACACACACAGAGAGAGAGAGAGAGAGAGAGAGAGAGAGAGAGAACACCACATACGAATGACAAAATGTTAAAGCGAATCAACCAACTTCACTAATTAAATTCATTTGTTCCTATTTCTACAATAGAAAAGCCCTCAGAGTTTCAGTAGCTACCCAGCTTCAAGACTTGGTGATGTGAGTAATTGTAGGAAGCTTAGATTTCTGAAAAATTCTGGGAATGATCTCATCAGCCCTTGAAAATGAGTGTCCTTCCTGGTATTGATGTAACAGACCAGCAAAACACCAAAACTCCAAAACATCCAGTCACTTCTCATCATCTCACGCTACTCCAACGTCATCACGTGGCTACTCTCAGCGATACAATCAGTATCTATACAGGTGAAGCTTTGCTTCTGTGATCCCATTGATAATTTCTCTCCAAGCTTACCCCTTCAAGACTAAGATAGATCCAGAACTGATGTAGAACTAGTGAGGCAGGGAACACCACCCTGATAGATTATTAGTCAATTAAAGTTATTATATAAGACAAGACATATGAATTCAAGTTGCCACAATCATGAAAGTAAGTTTTAAAATATCCATATTCTTTCCAAACACCTACACAGTCACTTACTTTTTTTTTCATTTTTATTGCTTATTTTATTTATTTACATTTCAAATGTTATCCTCCTTCCCAGTTTCCTACCCATAAGACCCCTATTCCATCCTCCTTCCCCACTGCCTCTATGAGGGTGCTCCCCCACCAGCCTACCCTCTCCTGCCTCAGTGCCCTAGTAGTCCGCTGTGCTGAGTCATCAAGCCTCCACAGGACTAAGGAGCTCCCATCTCAGTGATGACAATAATGCAATACTCTGCTACATATCCAGCTGGAGCCATGGGTACCTACTGTGTACTCTTTGATTGGTCATTTAGGCCCTGGGAGCTTTGGGGGTCTAGCTGGTTGATATTGTTGTTCTTCCTATAAGGTTGCAAACCCCTTAAACTCCTATAGTCCTTGTCCCAAATTCTTCATTGAGGCCCCCATGCTCAATCCAATATTTGGCTGTATACACCCACATCTGTATTGGTCAGGCTCTGACAGAGCCTCTCAGGGGATAGCTATACTGGGCTCCTGTCAGTAAGCACTTCTAGGCATCAGCAGCAGGGTTTGGGTTTGCTGTCAGCAGATGGGATGGATCCCTATGTGGGGCAGTCCCTAGATAGCCTTTCCTTCAGTTTCTGCTCCATTCTTTGTCCCTGCATTTCCTTTTGACAGGAGGAATTCTGGATTAATATTGTTGAGGTGAGTGGGTACACAGTCACTTTCTGGGGACTTGAGTGAGTCTTTACAATTCTGTATTAGTTTCATCTGGAAAATAAGTTACCTGTTGCATGTGCTTATAAGTATACAATTGATCCATAATGTTTACCATAGGCTTGCAGTTGGCTCAATAAATATTTGTCACTGTTGTTAGTAAAAGTAAATAGTTTAGATACTTTGGGCTCGCTCTCAAGACTTGGCAAATTCATGCTATTTATTCAACATCTTTTTCTACTTCAACTGCCTATATAATTAGTTTAAGTCTCTACTAGCTTTGCAAAGGAAAATGCAAACATATGTTGGAAATATTGTACTATTCTTTTCTCTGGACTTTTTCTATAAGGAGAGCCACCTGAATTGCTATGCGCAATGCTTTACAGAATCCCTTTGAAATGCATCCTTTTACAGAGGTAACTCTTTGAAAAGGAAATTGGAATATAATCAGTAGAAATTTCCAAAGAGCACACTTTCAATGATGTGATCTGGTATGTCTCTTTGCACTACTTTTTAGAAACACAAATAAAGAAACAAGGAAGTCTGTATGCTCTGAAAATTATAACCAATCTAGGGTATCATTATCTCTGAATTTATCTCCAGCCCATCCTTTATTCTTTGCTTACACATTTTAAAGCATTTGTTCATTATAAAATAAATGTATATTATAGTTCTCCTCTTTCTCCCTCCCTCCCCTTCTCTTACCTCTCTTTGTATGCTACCTCTTTCTATATCCTATGTGTCTAAGGACAATGGTAGTGTCCTCACTGCAGTAATAGGGGTATTCATTACTAATGGAGTTTGGGAATATGCAATGATGTACTCACCAAATCCTATTACTAAGCATCCAGGAGTCTAAGCAACCAAGAAGAAAAGGGCAATGATTTTCTTTTATTAGTTGTTTTCTTTATTTACAATATCTCCTTTCCCAGGTTCCCTCCAAAATAAAAATAAAAATAAAATAAAATAAGAAAAAAATAATAAAAAACCCAAAAACTAAAACAATCCCCTGTTCCCTCCCCCCTCCCCCTGCTCAGCACCCCACCTTCTCCCACTTCCTGGCCCTGGCATTCCCCTACACTGGGGCACAGAACCTTCACAGGGCCAAGGGCCTCTCCTCCCATTGATGACCAACTAGGCCATCCTCTGCTATACACATGCTGCTGGAGCCATGAGTCCCACCGTGTGTACTCTTTGGTTGGAGTTTAGTCCCTGGGAGCTCTGAAGGTACTAGTTATTTCATATTGTTGTTCATGCTAAGGGGCTCCCCAATGAAGGAGCTAGAGAAAGGACAATGATTTTTAATAGACAAATTAGCAAGAGGAAATGGGGACTGTGGGAAATGACTTCTCTATAACTGGTGTGTAGAGAAGGATTAGGCTTCTGTGCTAAAATAAACAGTTTTATCACCAGCATCCCAGAGATTGAATAGCATATATTTAATTCATAAAATAAAAAGACCAGACAATGTATTAGATGAGTTAAGTAAGTCAGAAGGTATGTGACCAATATATAACAGTACCCCAATTACATTGAATATTCTACAAGTTAGGATTTATGAAATTCACACAAACTTGACATGTAATAAACTGTCAGAAAAATACTTCATATTATATTTACCATGTTTACTAGAAAATCCTCACATATATATATATATATATATTTAGGATATGTATTCAGTGATACATGAAATGTTGATGTTTTATAGAAACATATTTTTCACTAGAACCCCATCTCTCAATTTTATTTCTCTGAACATTTCCTATTTGGTTATCCTTGAAGAATAAATATTTGGCCAGGGTCTGATAAGGATCCATGCTTGTATACACAGATTGAGACTGCCATCATGGTGTCTAACTATTACTCTCAAAGACCTTAAAGCCGTCTCTTCTTGTGAACTTAAAAATACAAAAGGTGCTCGAGTCCCTATCACAGGCACTTAGATCTTACCTTATCTCTTCTATTGAGTCATTCACTACTGTCCATGTATTTCCCACTTAATTCCTTCTTATAAGGAATTATATTGCCTCTATACTATTTTTCTTTTCTAAGTAGCTGTACAAATTTCAAAATCCATGTGCTTTCTATTTAACAAAAAATGGGGCAGAGTAAAACATATGCAATTACTTTGTTAAATAAAACAGTCTTATGCTTCATTCTGGTCACAAAACTGAACTTCAGAGAAGTTAAATAAATTGCCATTTGGACACTCCAAAGGAGCCAGGGGCAGAAACTTTTCTAGATACCCTTGCTTCTGAAGTGGTTTTCTCCTCTCTGTCTTCTGAACACAATACAACTATGATGCTTGGATGCAAAAAAAAAATGATCATAATATTGATACTCATCTTGAATCAGTGACACTGAAAAGAATTTTGAATCAACAAAGTATACAGAGAAACCTAAGCAAAGGTTATTGTGATGACGAGAATCACATACAATGCCTTACCGCTCCTCAGAAGCTTAATTCAGTAAGTGTATCGCTACTTGATATTTTCTTTACTTACCATTAAAAACTAATTGCGAAATCATGCTAAGCCCTTAACAGACAAACCAGAGGGAGTGCTCGTGCTGACAGCAGTGAGAACGGCAATGTGTCATCTCTGCATGGCACCGCTTGGAACTATTTCAGTAAACAGCATAAAACTATGTTTGGACCAGAAGGGCCAGTGACCTCCCATCACCTTTATGGGAACCACACAGTGATTATGAGAAGCACAGACATAAAATTTTTATGATCGTAAAAGGTTTTGCATCATTTGAAGGTGGACTGTGGGTAAGGATAAGATATTCTTTTCTCTATATATTCAGTAAAGCCCTTCAGCAATTCTTATTGTAGGAAAAAGTGCAAGAATGACTTCTGTGTTTAAGAGAACCACATTTAGCAGCCATGGTGTTAAGTTGATAATTGATCACATAAACATCTCAAATATGTCTGTTTATTTTATATATACTCGTGGTGGGGGGTGAGAGACTCGCATCATAAAACCCCAAAACCCACAAGTTTTAGCTCTTCTGTCACATCTCAGTGGGTTTAATATCCTTCTGCCATATTATTTACGACTTCACAAAGAAAGTAGTTATTTCCTATTATCTATTCAATAAATACTTAGGGAAATGCAGGCTGAGGAGATGCAACTTGTTAATGAAATAGCCCAGAGAATCTTCATGGTGTCTAGTTCCAAAAGCTTGCGCAGCATCTATTAAAGTCTGCTTCGGTTCTGAAGAGCAATTCCAATTTCTACACATTGGTGTTTTCCACTCAGGTGGGCGGGGCAAGCTTTGTGAGTATGCGAGCTGTGCAATGCACTCTGGGAGACACCATGTATCTGAATACCCAGGCATGCTCAAACACCTCTCTATACTTGTTCCACAGTTTTCTATCACTACGAAGACAGTTTCACTGTAGAAATTAAATGAATACTCAACTGCCAGTTCTTGGCCTAGCTTTTCCTCACGAAGTACCGTGAAAGCTTTCTCTTCTGAACCAGACGCCCCCAGAGCTCCCAAGGACCTCCACCAACCAAAGACTATACACATGGAGAGACCCATCGCTCCAGCCGCCCATGTAGCAGAGGATGGCATTGTCTGGCATCAGTGGGAGGAGAGGCCTTTGGTCCTGTGAAGACTTGGTTCCCCAGTGTAGGAGAATCCCAGGGCGGTGAGGTAGAAGTGGGTGGGTAGGTGGGGGAGCACCCTCATAGAAGCATGGGGAGGGGGAATGGGATAGGGGGTTCTGAAGGGGAAATCAAGAAAGGGGATAACACTTAAAATGTAAATACATAAAATATCCAATTTAAAAAAATACAAAATGTGCTCAGGTCCCTATCACAGGTCTGTAGGGCATGTCATATCTGGTCTAGTGAGACATTTAGCACTGCCCATGTGTTTCTTATCTCCTTCCTTAAATCTTAGAATAAGCATTCACTAGTCTTCCCATAGTACTCCATTTTAAACAACAGAATCTTGCTGGTTGTTTTCCTCACCCAGTATTGTTAAGATACTGTGATCCACATATTGTGATTCAAGTTATAGGGAGACAATAGTGAAACAGAGGGTGGGCTACGTCGCTGTTCCCAAAGGTGCATGTATGTTTTCCACAGTGTTGCAAAGCAAACCAAAATTTTTCTCTTGTCATTTTCTAAAGACAGTAAAAGTGCCGGGCAGTGGTGCTGCATAACTTTAATCCCAGCACTTGGGAGGCAGAGGTAGGTGGATTTCTGAGTTCGAGGCCATCCTGGTCTACAGAGTTCCAGGACAGCCTGGGCTATACAGAGAAACCCTGTGGGAGAGGGTGGGGTGGCAGGCATGGGGAGGAAACAGGGGTTTGTTCTTGTTGTTTTTGTTTGTTTGTTTGTTTGTTTGTTTGTTTTTTGGAGGAGAAACTAGGAAAGGATAAATTTACATGCAAATAAAGAAAATATCTAATTTAAAAAAAAGTATTCATTTTGTGTTAGTCATGCCACTCAGAACAAAATAAAGACAAATGAAATACTAAGAGAAATACAGTCACATATCGAGGACTTCCTTATCTTTGTGTAACTTTCATCTTGCTCCTGTAATGATGAGCCCATGTGAGGGCTGAGAGACTTATTGGAGTAGGACAATATAAAGTCAGATTTAAAAAAAAATATATTTACAGGGAAAAAAGAAACCTTTCGTATCAGATAGAGGAATCTAATTCCAATCTTAGACACAGGATTGGAGAAGTGCCATGATGTTTGGCTCTGATCAAAAGTTAAGACAAGCAACGCTCCTGTACTCCCTGTACTCTTTGCTCGTATCTTTGAATTGTACTTTAGTTTCCATACAGAATATCATCTTTTCTTTATTCAGAGCCAGGGGAGAGTAGCAACAAAGATTTACAACTTGGCCAAAAGACAAGTGTAAAACACTGATTGTCAATATGTCCAGATGTCACAAGTTTTAATACTCAATATTATTTGGGTACTAACAATAGTCCCTTGGAATTCATACATATTAAAAAATGCTAATATGTAGCTTTGCAAATCCCTAAAGTAACCATAATCAACTGCACAGCCAACACAGTACTGCATTTGATATTTTATGCATTTAAGAAATAGTGAAAATTTTAAATATTTCTTAGGAATATATTTAACACACAAAGTTTGCTTTAACTAAGAGTTTCCTCATAAGTGATAATTACTATCTCTGTAAACTTTTTAATAAAACAGTTAATAACATGGACTTACCTTATCTCAAAATCCAGCTAGTAATATGCTAACATTTTAATAGAATGTTAACATGGTTAAATTTGTTTAATCCTTAAAATAACTGAGAAACCATTTTTATTTCCTCTGTGTGCATTATACAAGGCATCTGAAGTATTAGGTCCCATGAGTCTTAGTGTAGAGACAGAAATACCTGAGCATCACCCCATCCCACCTACCGTCTACAGTTATACCATTATGCTATCTAGGTAAAAAGTCAGTACCTTTATTCTGAGAGTTTTATTCTCTCTATTTGCTTTAGTTACTACTAATTTAGAAGAAAGGGGTATTTATAAAATGTGATTGCTCTAGAAGCATTTGTGCCTGTCCTTTGAGATACTAACGGTTCATACTTCTGTGACTTGCGAATTTGGAAACTTTTACCTCCTGTTCACTGCTCTGAATCTGAAAGTAACTCTGGTGATAAACTGCCCAGAGAATGAAACCCTAAACTAGCCACATAAGGAATGTGCAGAGTACACTCTATTTCTCCGCCCATCCATCTCCTACACTAACATCTTTCCTTTCCCCTCTGCCTCTGTCTAGCTTTGATGTTGTTTTTGCTTGCTGCATCTTCGAGGAGAAATGGGGGACGGGTGTTAGAAACAGAAAAGATTCAGAGGCTATAGTAATCTAGGAACATCAATGTCAACTTTTAGGGAGAATGCTTTCTGAGGAATCTGCCAATTATTAGGGGACCGAATATATGTGCTTTGGAGGTTAGAGATACTGTTCCAGTATGTCATCATTTCAAGAGAGGTAAGAAGCATCCATGAGCAACTGTCTTAAACGTCATCTACAGGAGCAGTGAGACGGCCTTGTGCTTTACAGATTTTCAGCTTTCTTTCATCATTGCCTTTTAAGTTTATTGTTTTGTTTATAACTCCTAAATTACTGAGAACTTCACTCATCAAATAAATTTAATATTTTCTTCAAACAAGCTCACTTAAAAGTTTAAAGGCTAAAATCAGTGTTCAAAAATGGGAATTTTAATGAAAAAAAATCATAATTAGTTTGGGTCAACAAACACCACGAGGTTGACTGTAGCTACTATGCATAAGTGTTTTATTCTTCAGTGCGTAATTATTTCATTTTATGCATGTGAGTGTTTTCCCTTTGTGCCTAGGTGCACCACAAGTGTGCCTGTTATCTGCTGATGTCAAAAGGAGGCAATGGATCCCCTAGAAGTGTTGTTATATACAGTTCTGACACCATGTGTGTGCTAGAACTGAGCCCAAGTCCTCTGCAAAGGCAATAAGTGCTCATTTCTGCTGAACCATCTCCATTTACTCAGCATCCGCCCACCATGTATAAAACTTCAAGGCAGTGTCTAAGTGACACTTCACAACAAAGACAACATTGATGTAGTCTGTAAAGAAGCACATGACTACTTTAAGAGGAAGACCACAATTTCTTGCTTGAGGAACTATGAGAAGAAAGTCAGGAGAGCAATTAATAAAATAATTACCCTGTACCATACATAGGCTTACTAGCTGCTGTCTATCAGATGTCCTGTCATCTAAAAGGTACTCAAGTAAGTCTACCACAAAGCAGTGCTCTTCCAAAATTAAGGGTTTTTATCATCCTCATAGAGTCCAGAAATCTGCCAGAGGTAAAAGGTAAAGTTTCAGAGCCTTAGAAACTGGGCTGCCACCAGTTGTAGGACCCTTAAAAGGACATTCCACAAATCAAGACTTACGAATAACAAAACTGAGTGCTTGGTGTTTATAAACACTGTAATTCTACGAATTCCTCTGGGGGAAATTTCTGTGTTGCCTGATTTCTATTTAATGGTGTATTAAGATTTCATCATAAAAATATAGACACAGACAGGCAGAGATCCATAAGCTCTGCAAAGGCGATGAGAAAGAAATGTTGCTGTAAGAGTTGATCATGGTAGAAAAGACTGACTTGAGAAGTCAAAACCTAGGTAAGTAAGGCTCAGCCAGGCCATCCTTGAGGTTACAGGCAAATCCTGCATTGACTCTGAGAGGAAGATTCAGTACTTTCTTAATCTTCTCACACGTTGCTTCATCGTCTACCTTTTCATTTTACCTTGCACTATAAGAATTCGTGCAACCTTTGTGTGAAATATTATATCACAGATGTATAGTAAGTACCACAAGAGATAAAATACAAAGTGTATGACTTTACCTCTGGATTGGCTCGGACACTTTTTCAGCTGAATAGTTGGAACATACAGCCTCAAAATTTTCATGCTTAGAAAAAGACATTCCAATTTTTTCCCCTTATACTCGGCAAATCTGGCTCCGGTTCAGAAAATTACTACTCTTTCGATGTGAAGGCTGAAGTAACTAATTATAGATAGGAAGATACAATTCCTCCTTTAATAATGAAGAAATAGCAATCTTTCACCTAGAATAGAACAGCATCTGGATTTGAAGCATGAAAGATTAAATCAGTAAGCTTTGAAATTCTATTATATTCGGAGAAAGAATGTCTCCAAGGACAACACTATTGACAATGGAACAGTGGCGTCTTCAAGAGCATTCCCATATCTGAGCAGACCTGCCCCAGAAAAAGCTGTTACAGACACACCAGGAGTCACACATCCTTTTTTTTCTATGCAGGCTTTCTTCGCAACCAGATAAGTACCTACATCAAGTCCGCCAGCCTCTCTAGTTTGATGATAATGTAGTGGCTTTTTCAATCTCTAATTCACAGAAGTAGAGACAAGGGCAAGACAGAGAGGAAAGGATGGAAAGATTGATGGAGGAAGGAAAAGTTAAGGAGAAGAACAGAAAATATAAGAAATAAATGTGTATGAAGGTGGAGGGGCAGAGTCAATGAAAGGAGGGGGTGGCCAAGTTATATGTCAGTGCTTTTTAACCTTAACTGGCATCACAATGTAGATTGAGAGGTTCCACCTCTGAAGCTGGTGGTGCAGTCTGTCTAGAACACATGAGTTTGCATTTCTAACAAGTTCGTAGGTGTCTGTGTCAGCTTTCCACCACTGCAATGGATCCTTGAGATGAAACATTTAGAAAAGGAGAAAGGCTCATTTTGGTTCAGATTTGGAAGAGGAGGGTTAGTGCATTCACTGGCCTGTTGTTTACACATGCGTCATAGAGTTATGTGAGTTGCCCACCTTACGGTGGCCAGGAAAGCATAGCAGAACACAGGAGGCCAGGGACGATGCTCCCTTTAAGCACAGGTCTTGATGACATCACGCGATCTCCCTGAGGTTCAGCTCTTCAGTGCCCTCCTGACAGCACCAGTTTGACTCAAATCTCTAGCCAAGTATTTGCAGGAAGACACCGTTCCTCATGACAGTAGCAGAAAAGGCTGCTTGCTATCACTGGTCATGCAGCTGTACTTACAGAGCTCTATGTGTAGGCCTGCATCTATGAGTCTCAAGAGAAAGATGCAATTCAATTCATTCTTTGCTTCGTAAGGATACTGTTTCAAAAGGTAGAACATACCCTAACTGGATATGTGTTAAAATCATTACTGCTTGTGTTTATGCTATGATTAAATGGACATGCATAATATATATTTCAGTATATGGGAGAGGGATAAATTCTTCTTGAGAGGCTACAGGATGTCACAGGATCATGTGATAAATGGCATCCTTGTTCATTGCAAGGACAAGTTAAATTTGTTAAACTGCTTTAGTATATCATTGGAAGGTAGATGTCTAAAGCCTGTTAGTAGTACAACTAATGTACCACTGAAGCCCACAACTAAAATCTGTGGAAATCAAGTCCTTATCTACATTTTTATTTGATTGTGTGGTATATGTGATAATATTTATTCCTTCCAACAACAACAACAACAACAAAAGGAATGCAAAGGCTTCTACTGTATTTCTTAGTAGTCAGAACAATCCCTATTGATTTCCAGTAGTACTCATTTATGCAGTCATTACTTTAACTCTCTGATTCACTGAAAACAGAAGAATATATATATATATATATATATATATATATATATACACACACACACACACACACACACACACACACACACACACTCAGAGTTAGTATAGAAAGTTTGGCTTCTAAAGTTACTTTCTGTTCAATATCCTTGAAAATACTTCTAAATCCTAGACTATCCAAAGAGAAGTTGCAAATGTAAAAGGCACCTTCCTTAATCCTGCCAAAATAAACATTTTTGTCCTTGGCAGTCTATTTAGAAACAGTCACTAAGCTCATCTTTTAAATGTGACTTTGGAAAGAAGAAAAGTTCAGACAACGCATCTAGGAGAAAGCACTCGCATTAAGCACTTCATGATTTTTAGCTTTAACTGTAAACCCCACCCCAAAACGTGGCGGGAGGGAAATAGTAGCTCTCCTTGAAATTATAGTTCTGTGTTACTATGCTCAAAGAACATCAGTTCCTTAGTTCCCTGTGTACAGAGGCAAGATTATGGTGTCTTTACAATTACAGGTAATGATCATATAAATAAACAAATCTCATGTCCTACTTATTCTTTCTCAAGTACTGCAGTAATTCTTTGATCTCATTTCCTTTGTATTTTGCATAGAGATCTGGATATATCTTTTGTTGGTTCTACATAAGATGTGGAGAGAGCAGGTTAGGGGCAGAAGAAAAGATGTGCAGGTCTGGCTGGGCCTACAGTCTGGATATAACTTAGAAGAAGTAAAGTCAGGAGATCAGAGTTGCTGTGTAAGATATGCATGTTGGTCAAAACCTGGAACCTGGAGATAGATTTGGAGGTCTGGGGGCAGGCACGAGGATGGGAGGCTCAGGCAGACTTGCCCGCTAAACCCTAAAACAGACGTGCAGGATGTGGTTGGATAGAGGTACTAGATGTGGTGTGGAAGGGTCCCGTAGCTTGGAGGCAGACAGGTGGTCCAAATGAAGCCTAGATATTAAGGGTAAAGATGGAGGTGGTGAGATAAAGCCGATCACAGAATGCAGAACCTGGACTAGATCTTGGGGCATGGAGAGCCTATTTGGAAGATATTACCAGCTTACACTGCTACACGCTGACGAAGGATGCTCAGTGCTTCCCTTTATGAAGCATGGTTTCTGCTTCTGCAATGTGTAGTCTATGGAGATGTTATGGACAGTTCTTTGCTAGTCACACTCACCTGGAATAACCCTCCCCCATTTTTTTTTTATAACAACTTCAGCCACATAAAGACCAATGTCATTCTCGAAAGAACTCTAAGTAGTGCTCCACACAGTAATGGCCAACAGAGCTCTGTGTGAAGGAGAGGAACGGGAGCCAGTTTCAAATGTCTTGTCAGCTCCTTGGTGTCTCTCTCTGTCTGTCTGATCTTGCAGAGGTGACTGCAAGTTGGTAGACCACATTATACTCACACGCATAATGAGAGAATTAGACTAGCTAAATTCCAAAAACTACACGAGCTGCCTCAAGTAATAACATTTAGACAAACAAGCTCAGGATAAGTGTTAGTTTAGGCTAGACTACATAAGATCACTGAAAAAGTCTGAAGTTCAGAAATATCCATTGAAATACAGTCTACATAGTAGCCCTAAAATGAAGTGTTGTATATTATCTGTTATAAAATGTATAATCTTGTTTCCTATTACTCATGTGGTCTAGTATTTACTTAATGTACACATACATTTTCAGTAATATCCACACTTGATATTTTTAGTATTGAAGTATATCATGTACCCCCTATTTAGTACCATGCACACTCTATTATTTAGTATCAAAGTACATCATGCAAGATCTCCCTATTTAGTGATATGTATACTCAATTATCTAGTGGTGAAGTATTGCATACAGTAACTCCCTATTGAGTATGATGCATGCTCTATTACTTAGTATCATGCAATAACTCCTTTTAATGTTGTAGAGATAATATACTTAGATGAGGAGTTTCAGAAGCAGAACAGTTTTGTTTTTTTTTTTTCCGAAATTCTCAGTAGTGATTTGAGAATCACAGAAGGATCAGTCAGGTAAACTGCTTTTTGTATCATCTACTGTATATAAAGATACACAAAGATGCAAAAGATGAGAAGATTATGACTTCATACCAAATATGCATTTCACTGTGGTTTGGCATCCATGTTTGTGACAAACAAGTTCAAAGTATATTTAGAGTAGGTATATATAAATCATGGATATCAGATTGTACTGGCTGGTTTTGTGTGTCAACTTGACACAGGCTGGAGTTATCACAGAGAAAGGAGCTTCAGTTGGGGAAGTGCCTCCATGAGACCCAGCTATGGGGCATTTTCTCAATTAGTGATCGAGGGGGTAGGGCCCCTTGTGGGTGGTTCCATCCCTGGAAGTCTTGGGTTCTATAAGAGAGCAGGCTGAGCAAGCCAGGGGAAGCAAGCAGGCAAGGAACATCCCTCCATGGCCTCTGCATCAGCTCCTGCTTCCTGACCTGCTTGAGTTCCAGTCCTGACTTCCTTTGTGATAAACAGCAATGTGGAAGTAAGCCAAATAAACCCTTTCCTCCCCAACTTGCTTCATGGTCATGATGTTTGTGCAGGAATAGAAACCCTGACTAAGACACAGATTAACAATTATGCCAATAGTACCACTCATGATAAAAGTCTTTATGGTAGCTAACCAACTCCATTTCTCTGATTTTTGTTACTCTGATGCCACATTCAGTGTGATGGAAGCATATGCCTTTCCATTTTTGAGAATTAACTAGTTAACTAATTAGAGATACATTTAATTTACATCATCTCCCTACACCTTGGCCCACACAAATGCCAACTTTGACTGCACTGCTCACAAAAAAAATGTTGAGAAAGTTCAAACACTTCACAAAGCAATGATATTGTTGAAATAACAGTCCAAAAGTTAACAAAATTAAAATTATTCAGAAATTTGGCTGACCTTCTATATGACCCACCATTCGTATGATGGCAATTTCCATAGTATGCAGTATAAAGGAAGTTGGTTGATCCAGAAATGTATGGGTTGAAAGAAATAATTCAGTTTATGAAGACTGGAAGGACCCTATAAATCCTTATAGACATTTAAAGCTTTCCCAGTCAAAGCTAAAGGAAGCCTCTCCATTCATCTTATGAAAAGTTTGCTTCCTTTCCTACTGTGGATATTACTTGTTTGGCTGCTTCATTAACACATGCATTGCTCAAAATGTGCTAATGTCTCCATGTTCTACGTACGAACGGGAGTGCAAGAATAATAAAATAATAATACCATCCTCCCCCGGAAACTTGTTGTAAACATTAAATTTGGTAAACGTTAAATCTAAGATAAATGTTTAAAAGACAAATTGGTGAATAGTTATTATTACAGAACTTTTAGGGTATTGCTTGGTATATGGTATTGTTTGAACGATATACACAGTTCAATGTTCCAAACAGATTATTCTACGAAGCTTGGCTCTTTAGTTGTTATACCAACGAGTAGTAGTAGCAGTAGTGACTGAAACAAGGATTCATGCTTGCTAGGTTGCACAGTACCACGAAGCTATAAATTCAGTGATTGTAATTTGTGATTTAGTTGTTTAGTTTCATGTTTGTTTTTAACAGTGTTTCAATGATTGTGTACCTGTCCTTGAATTCACTCTGAATCTCAGGCCGGCCTTGAACTCTCAGCCCTCCCTCATGGTTGGCTTCCCGTATGAAACCCATATGAGTTCCTGGAACATGAGTTCCTGGAAAGGAATTGTGTCTGAAGAGACTGAGTGATACATTAGATTTGCAAGGACAGGTCAAGGTGGAAGTGTTCCAACTCCAGGAGCTTTAGCCTCCTCAATGGACCCACTCCCTGCCCATCTCTGGGTTGGAACTAAGGTCTTGTGATTAATGAGTGAAAACACTTTGGAATCTATTATCTTAGCAGACCAATGGTTTCCACCAAATCCAGAGCTAATAATGTTAAGTATAGCATATGAACCCCACAGGAGATATCCCCTTAATTTGCTGTAAGCATCTCTCTGATTCACTTACTGCTGTATCCTGAACTTCCCTGGGTGTCTGACTTTTTTATTAGATATTTTCTTTATTTACATTTCAAATGATATCACCTTTCCTAGTTTCCCCTCCGAAAAAAAAAAAACTCTGTTCCCTCCCCCTCCCCCTGATCACCCTCTCCCACTTCCTGGCCCTGGAATTCCCCTTCACAGGACCAAGGGCCTCTCCTCCCATTGATGACTGACTAGGCCATCCTCTGCTACCTATGCAGCTGGAGTCATGTGTCCCACCATGTGTGCTCTTTGGTTGGTGGTTTAGTACCTGGGAGCTCTGAGGGTACTACTGGTTAGTTCATATTGTTGTTCTTCCTATGGGGCTGCAAACCCCTTCAGCTCCTTGGGTCCTTTCTCTAGCTCTGTCATTGGGGACCATTGGGGACCTTGTGTTCAGTCCAATGGGTGGCTGTGAGCCTGTACTTCTGTGTTAGTGAGGCACTGTCGGAGCCTCTCAGGAGACAGCTATATCATGCTCCTGTCAGCCAGCATTTGCTGGCATCCACAATAGTGTCTGGGTTTGGGACTGAATACGAGAAGGATTCCCAGGTGGGGCAGTCTCTGGATTGTCCTTCCTTCAGTCTCTGCTCCATACTTTGTCTCTGCAATTCCTTCCATGGGTATTTTGTTCCCCCTTCTAAGAAGGATCAAAGTATCCACACTTTGGTCCTTCTTCTTGAGTTTCTTGTGGTTTGTGGACTGTATTTTGGGTGTTCTGAGCTTCTGGGCTTATATTCACTTATCAATGAGTGTATAAAACTATAAAACTTCATGAAACTGCATTCCTACTGGAATATGTACTTTGGGGTAAGCTAAATACATGTCCCCAGGCCATGGCCACTCAAGTTTGGTTCTAGAATAAACTATCTCTTGTTCCCTTTAAAGAGAGAGTTTTGCTTTCTTCATGGATACCATTATATGTATCTGTTTTTTCAGGTCCTATTTTGCTCTCCATGGTATATTATAATTTTCATGAGACCCTAGTAATTGTATAGTTAAGGGATTTTTTTGACTTTAAGCAACCAAAACTACATTTTATAACTGTATTTGATAAAAAAATATATGTTAATATAAAATATCAGTTTTTATAAACCTAAAATTCATTATTCATTTTTCCTTTTAAATAAGTAAACTATTTTCATGAAAGAACTTAAAACTCTTCCTTCGTGTCCTAACTACTTAAAAGGAACTGGGCTTGAGCATCAGAGTCTGTGTGAAATTGGAATATATAAGAGGAAATAAACATTGTTTCTTAACATTAATAAGGACTTATACTGTAACTATAATTAATGTTTTTAAACTAATGAGATATCTTACCATGCATCCATTACCCTAAAAATAATGTAAGGATCTGTAATTATAGCATGTTTCCCATTAGTTTTCTTTCTCCTAAGAAGCACCCACAGTCTCTTCTTTCTCTTTCTATCTCTATCTATGTATCTATGTATCTATGTATGTATGTATCTATCTATGTATCTATGTATCTATCTAAACAGTATTTAATGCTAAAATAGAAACAACCCACTATTATTTATGTATAACAATCCAAATGCTCTCTCTGCTCAGTAGGTGATCAGAACACATGCTATTATTCCAAGATATCATGAGCCTTTATGTGCATTTGAGATCTTTTTCTCAGGATACATCATTCAGTTCCTCTGTGTGAGTGTGTGTGTGGGCATGTGCAAGCGTGTGTGTGTGTGTGTGTGTGTGCGTGTGTGTGTGTGTATGTGTGTGTGTTCTGCAGAGTTTACCTTAGATTATGACCTGCCCTTAGCATTTGCTTTGTACTTTCTGAACACAACTGAGTGGAATTAGAAAACTATAAATCTCCCACTAACAGGAATTAGTACATTTCAAGTTGTCAGCCTAGAGAAAGGGATCTTTTCTAAACAGTTCTTTAGAAGCCATTTTTTTCCCTTTTGAGGTATATTTTTGTCCTGGCCTACTCTCATTGTCACACTCAGTGGGACATACTCACTGATTCGTTCTTAAAAATAGCCTGGCTAAGACGGAAAATGGACAGCCTTGGTAATTCGGACTTTTATATCTAATGTACCTCTACTAATATAATTATTATTTATTCCTCCAAGAGGGCAGGGAATCACTGCAATTTGACATCAATCTCTAAAGGAAGTCTTACTGTCACTCAGAGCCACAGGTCTCATTCTTCTCTCAGAAACCTCAAAAGCAACGCACAGTCATACTTAGTCTTAAAAGCAATCATTTGCCACTTTAGTTTCTTTTGTCTTACTCTTGTCTACAGGTAAGGCACCTAGACATCTATTTCCCAATATGGCCGTAACTGGAAAACATATTAATTTCAGCAGAGTCCTAGATAAAGAATCCCATGACTCAGGCTCATTCAGTCATTAGAGTCTTTGCCTGGCAAGAGGATCCAAGTTTGATCACAGAACCCAGGTAAACAGGGTTTGGGGGTGGGTACTAGGTGTAGAGGCTAACAGGACCAGACACATCAGGGCTCACCAGGCAGCCAGCTTCATCTGATTTATGAATGCCAAATCCCAACGAGAGACTCTGTCTCAAAAAATTAAAAGAACATAAGAACAAAACAAGGTAGAATGCTGTCCTTAGAATGTGCATGCACATGACTGTGCACATGTGCGCATGCGTGAGGGCACGCACATGCACACGCACACGCACACGTGCACACGCGCGCGCACACACACACACACATATACACACACATTTCTGTAACTCTAAGGAAGAAATTGTCAAACCACTCTGAAACACTGGCATTAAAGAAACAGTGCAAACCTAATTCAGGGAACTGCCACATGTAAAAGTAATAGGGAGAAGGAAAGAGGTTGGGAGAAAAGGAAGTCTGAGAACTATTCTGCAGCCAGGGACTACTTATGCGACTCCTCTCTGTGACTTCTAAGGTCTCTGGAACAGATTTCCCTGTTGTACTTCTTACCAGATTACAAAGCACTAAAATGTAAGGCTAAAAAATAGATTTTTCCATTATGCAATATAAACAAATACATTCTTAACCCACGTATGGGCATTAATACTTCACCAAGAAGCTATAGGTACAACCGATAGGGTAAGAGCTATACTTTCAAATATTACTGCTCAATTATTATTTATATGCATGAGCAAGAGAAAAATTACTCCAATATTTGGTTGTAGTTTTACCAAGATTAGGCTTTGAAAGAATTATTTCTTAATTTGTTCTAAAACATTTTGTCTGGAACTTATTAAAGAAGAAACTAGAAGAGATGTATGAGCCCAAATCTTTGCCACAGATAACTTAGGGGGTGGGGGACAGTACTTAACACTTATTTTTAGAACACTGGAAATGTATGGCTGCCTAAGGAAGTAGTCCCAACCATCCATCATCAAAATCACATTGAATATTTAATTTAAAACCATGAACCCATCAATCACTAAATAGCTAGACCTAAAAGTAAAATGGCCAGAGACTTTAGTTTGTGGATTTGGTGTGTTTAGGACTTCTTACTGTTTTCCTATGATGACCTTGTGATTCTGTGTACACAGCATACTAATATGAATGAAATGCTTGCTAATCAAGCTCCTGCCTTCATTATTAGTTCAATATTATTCCAATATTCTAATGAAATGACCATTGAGGCCTGTCATACCTGTAGCAAAAGACCTTTCTTGCTAGTTTCAGACTTACATTAATATTATACATCTTCTACATTCAGAACTTTACTAACCACACTTCAAACCAAAGAATAGTTAGACCTTACCTACCTAATATAACTACTAGCATAGCAAAAGGTGACCATTTAAACTTACTAACAGGAAATAATACAAGTAAAACAACTCCTCAAAACAATACAGGCAAAACAATTTCTCAAAATTAATACAAATAAAACAATTCTTCAATCACACCAGCCACTTGAAAAAATACTCAACAGACATAATTAGCTAGAAGCTATTGCACTGAACAGAAGAGATTGATAGTAGGGCCTTTCTCAGCAAGTCTCTAGTATGGCACTTGGCTAATTTAATTTAAAACTATAAATAATATTGCTTAGAATAATTTTTACTCAATGTACCAAATATTGCATCCCAAATGGCTCCAAAGTATTCATTAGAGAGGA
This sequence comes from Montemys delectorum, assembly GCA_019843815.1. Taxonomy (NCBI): domain Eukaryota; kingdom Metazoa; phylum Chordata; class Mammalia; order Rodentia; family Muridae; genus Montemys; species Montemys delectorum. The sequence continues at coordinate 19,975 of JADRCD010183369.1, forward strand.
TTTTTGAGCTTCCACGAGAAATAACATTTATGCACAAGAAGATATGAATAAAAGAGGTTTTAAATTAAGTTTCTGAAAAGCATTAATGCTTAGAAATTTTTTAATAATACAATTTTAAAATTGCATCATGAAAATGCACTCTAGATTCATAAAAATGCACAATGGAATCCATTCCATCTCCAAAAAAAAAAAAAAACTATCAGTTTAAAACTTTCAGAGAAGAGAATTAGTGTGGATGAGGGGTTAGTGCTTGACCATGTTCATTGTTCAGTCTTGACATTTTTTTTATTGGTGTCTAATCTCCAGGCCTGCTGCTGGTGTCCGCCACCACCGCCAACAGATGTAATGTTCATTTCAACTGCAAATGATGATCTCACATTTCTGTTAGTGTTGAAAATACTTCTTTCAACATTTACAGAACGGCATCACTTATATTGCACTTTTGAATTTGATGGGATACACAATCACACAGACAATTCCTTCTTATGTTTACTTGTAAAGAGGCTTTCATAGGCTCATACTAGAGACACATGCTGAGTCCTGTTTTCTAAAAGTCAGTACTACTATGAACCTAATCATAAGCAATAAACCTTTCTTACGAGAAGTATCTAAAATAGTATACTTGATTTTAAGATATTGTACTGAAAAGAGATTTCCTATCTCCTTGGTCCTAGGAATTAAACTTAATGATATACCAGCTATGAGAAACTTTGTAGGACACAATTTACAATTAGAAGGATAGATGACCTTAAAGCTTCAATAGGAAAAATATGATCTGGAAAATGCAACTTTCAAAAGCAGGAAGATATGTCACCTTCAAATAGAACGTTTCAGTTTCTTATATTCTGTACACAAATGCAACCTGAGACTGCTAAAAGTCAATTAAATGATTATTTTTCATTAGTAAATAACACATGCCAGTCCTCAATGTGTCAGAAGCAAATTGCAAACTTTAGTACTATCCACGAGTGTTCAGCTTATGTCATATTTCAGAACTCAATATCTACATGAAAACGATTCCCATGAACCCATGCTATGGAACTCTTACCCTATTGTCCAGTGAATCCTGCCTTGGGAAACAGACAACAGCATCCCTGGACTATTGGACTGACCAACTCAGAGTGGCAAGACCGTGAAAAGACTTCGATCAGACAACCTTCGTTTGAAAGCCAAACTTTATACATTTAATTTGTGAGAGTAATACTTCATCTACGAACAGATTAAAAGCTGAACATATTTTTATAAAGGGATCATAAGGCAACAAATCAACACCTCACGTGAAAGCCTTCCCACAGTTGACAGTAATAGTAGTTATTAAACACGTACCTCATGTCTTCATTTTTGAGGCAGCATGCCATTTATTTTGAATTTGATATTTCCTTTCTGGAATGTTACCTATTTCGTCATAATTCTTCTGCATAGATAATGTTCATACTTAAAATTTCATTCTGGATGTACCATAAACAAGGATACAGAAAGAATTACAATTAGACTAAGTTTCCTTCCTTGGCCTCCCATAACCTTCCAGCATAACTTTATTAATGTAGTTTTGTTTCATAGTTTGACATTTGTGAGTGTGTGCACACAAATGTTTGTGACTATTCTAATCTATTCTATCAAGGCAAAAAGATGCCTGATTAAAATTTGTATCCTCAACATTTATCAAGATCCTAGCCCAGTGTAGATGCTGAAAGATTTGCTGAATAAATGAAAAGAATGAGACTGGATACTTCTACTACTTCCTACGAAGAAGCATTCTCACACTTCGGGAGCAGAAGCTGAACCAAAGTGATGTTTTACTGAGTTTGCTTCCTTGGCTTCAATATGAATTCTTTTTTTTTTTTTTTTTTTTTTTTTTTTGAGACAAGATTTCTCTGTGTAGCCCTGGCTATCCTGGAACTCACTCTGTAGACCAGGCTGGCCAATAATTCAGAAATCTGCCTGCCTCTGCCTCCTAAGTGCTGGAATTAAAGGCATGTGCCTCCACTACCCAGCTCAATATGAATTTTTATTGATATACATTGAAAATAATTATCTCTGCGTCAAGATAATTCCCCTTTATAAATAGAATATCACACCCTTTTTAACCAAAACCAATATAAAAATCAAATACTATATTCATTGCTCACATATTACAATAAATCAAGTTAGAGGCAGGTCTTGGCCTCCAAGAGTTTATAATATGGGAAAAAGCCCAACAAAAATAAGAAGTACATTGCAAATTTATTTTATATGTTTACATATGGACACGTGTTCTTTTTCTAGAAAAGTACAGAAAATACACTAAAACAAACCAATCATTTACCTAATGACCATATTTTCTTATAAATAAAAACCATATTAATGCTTTTTATAATTCTTTTATCACAGAAATGGCTTTTAATCTTATTATAATTAATGTCTGGAAAATAAATTCTCAAACCATTGTATAATGCTTATACATCTTGGACATTTCTCTGAATTTTAAGTTTCAAGGAAAAGTCTATTGATAGTTTATAATCTTATAATTTTATTTTATATATCACTTATTATAATCAAACTAGGTAGAATGATTTTATAAATAAGAGATAATGTAATAAATATGGTTAATAAATATTGACTATTTACTAGAAGTAAGCTGGTACCACTCAGACAATCTAAGTTCCCATCACTGCTGACAGACAGAATGAAAGAGCAGCCTGCAGTCAAACCCTTTCTAGATAAACTCCATTTCTAAAATAGGAAGACTATCAATTCACGCTTCTAAACTGAATGTGCATTTTTGTCAAGTGTTATTTCAATGATACTTCGATGACAAGTACAAACATACGACTTCTGAAATGTCTTCAAGAATACGTTCCTGCTACAGAAAGAAAAAATTGAAAGATTCTATAATGTAACCTTTTTTTTTTTTCATTAAACTATTTGGAAGTGCTGATTTAGGGATCTTTTTCATTTTGAGTGATCTCAACTAGGAATCCTGCTAATGACAGACCATAAGCCTACAGAGGAAATTTACATATTACCTTAGCATCAATCTATGTATACAACAAAACATACTGGAATGCACTCTAGTATAGTCCTTTCAATACATCTGATGATCAGGAAATTTAGTTTTGTTATGACTAATGTTGATGCATTTTGAGATGAGTCTTTTCTATAGCAGAAATACTATATGGGGACTTTGGAGAAAGAGAGGAGGTGAAAGGAAAAAGGGGGACAATATCAGATATTGGAAGGGACAGTAGAGAAGTACAGAAGGTCAAGAAATTGAATAGAAATATGTAGCAGTGGGGGATGGAAAACTATGGGTAGCCGCTAAAGTCCCAGATGCCAGGGAAGCTTCCAGGACCCAATGGTGATGATTTTAGTGGAAATACTCAACAAAGGGGAGAGAGAAACTATAGAGACCACCTCTAATAGATATAGGCATGGCTCCCAGTTGAAGGATGGGGCCACTCAACCATCCCAAAAATTTTAACCCAGAAATATTCCTGTCCAAAGGAAAGACTTGGATTAAAAAAATCAAACAGAGACTGAAGGAAAGGCCATCCAGAGACCACCCCTCCCCCCAGCTAGGGATCCATCCCATCTGTCTGCAGATGATTCAACTATTGCTGATACCAAGAAGGGCTTGCTGACAGAGCCTGGTATGGGTGTTCCTTGAGAGGTCCTACCAGCACCTGACCAATACAGATGCAGATACTCACAGCCAACCATTTTACTGAGCCCAGTGACCCCAATGGAAGATCTTGGAGAAGGACTAGAGGAGATGAAGGGGATTGCAGCCTCATAGGAAGAACAACAATATCAACTAACTGGACCACCCAGAGCTCGCAGGGACTAAACCACCAACCAAAGAGTACACATGGAGGGATTCATGGCTCCAGATACATATGTAGCAGAGGATGGTCTTATCGGATATCAGTGGCAAGGGAAGCCCTTAGTCCTGTGGAGGCTTGATACCCCAACATGGGGGGATGCTTGAGCAGTGAGGCAGGAGTGGGTGAGTGGGTGGAAGAGCACCCTCATAGAGGCAAAGTGGAGGAGGAGGGTGGAAGAAGGAGCATAGGGTGAGGGGGTCTCTGGAGGGATAACTGGAAAGAGGGATATCATTTGAAATGTAAACAAACAAAATGATTAATAAAAAAGTAAACAAAAGTAAAGAAAGAAATGGGAATGGTGCATAGTCTTAGCCTCTCATTTTTCTATTTTGGTTTTGAAAGGGGAAATCATCATATTGGGATATCCCATCTTGTTCAAACAAATCAATTAGGTCTTATAATATTCTCTTTCTTCTCTTCCTTGCTACGTCTGGTTTCCCTGGGTGGATGCTCTAGATTCCACTGTTAACGCCTTTATAGCATCTTAGCAGAAATACTGTGGAGTATGTTCTGTTCTGGTTTATGATGCAATTAGATTACTGAAGGCACTCAAGCTATGTATATAGATAACATTTAAACAGTATGTTTCATTAGTTTAGAATAAAATGTGATAATAACCTTAACAGATTGTGGTGTAACTTATTCTTAGGTAAAATAGTGGACAAGGTAGGAAAAAGTAGAAATAAAGTGACAAACGCCAAAGTCAAATAAGTAACTGGCATTTTTGTACTTTTTTTTTAACAGTATGAATGCAAGTTCTGTGCACTTGGGCTGTATTCTGAAACATACATTGCTGATGTCATAGTATATTGTACATTTTGTGTACTCTCGTATGATCAAATTCATTTCATGTAATTTAAATCAAGAGAATGATGAAGGTCAGAAAACATTTATACAGCAATGTTCATATGAATTAGAGAGGTTAACTCTATTGAAGAGATGCCCAAGTAAGGACATGGCTACCATCCTGAAAATGATGTGATAATCAACACATACCAAGTCTGACTTCATGAGATCTCATTTGAATAAGTAGGTCATACAAAGGATGTGCAATTTCCCTTAAATCTGATAAAAATTTGTGCTGCTCTACAAAAGATATGTTTTGCTTTAACATATCTTTGCTTTAACATAATGATCCTTAAGATGTACAAATGCAGAAAATGTAGTAGAAATAGAAATTTTAAATGCATGAAAAAATTAAATAGGTGATATATAAGGAATTTTCTAATTTCAAGATTCTGTATAAGGAACTACAGCTTTGAGGAGTCTCACTTACATGCCAACATCCCTGGTATTATCATTGGCTTTACATATTATGGAATAAATGACTTATGTTTATGTGATACCGAAGGAAGCTATTGAGAGTGAATGAATGAAAAAAGAGAGAGAACAAGGACAAGAGAGCTCTCATAAAACTGAGAAGTGTAAGGTTGGAGATATGCCTCAGTGGCTGTAGAGAACTCTTGTTCTTTCCCAGCATCTACATGGCAACTCACAATTATCACAACTCCAGTCCCATAGGATTGATCCAACACCCTCTTCTGAACTCTGCAGACACCGGGCATACATGCGGTAGAAATACATACATACAGGCAAACTATTCATGCATATAAAATAAAAGAAGTAAATCCAAAAAATGAGAAATGATGTCACTGTTTTTATTTCATAAAAGTATTTTTGCCAAAATGCAAGAAGAGTATCTACAATGGTTCGATATAATTACCTTTAAGGTGGTAGATCTGTACTGTAACAAGTACTACAGAATATTTTCAAAGATAATATCTTATTTTTTTAAATTTGTGTAATCTACCATTTAAGACTACAGCAGGCATGGACTAGTTAACCTACTTGGGAATTGATTATTTATGTTCCAGATGTAAAGAAAAGGAGAGGAGTAAAGAAAACTCAGCTAAAGGAGCCACTCCACCACATCTGCTACGACAGGCCTAAAAGAAGAAAAGGAGGTTGGAGATAAGGAGACTAATGTTCAAACACCCTGATAATGTCCTAACTTAGCAAAAGTCCTGGCTTTTGTCACATTCTCTTCTACTGGAGTAGAGAATTGTCATTTTAGAGCATTAAAAAGTTCCTTACAAACTTTATTTCATACAAATAAATAGATTTTTAAAATATCATTCAGTCTTCACAGAGTTATTCTGTTTGATGAGCCAGAATTTAAAGACCATTTCTTTTTTGTAAATCTCCATTTTCCTACTTAAAACTGTCTTCAGAGTGCCGAATACATTGTCTGGCATATAGAAGCAGTCACTATATCTAGGTAGCTAAAACATGAATTCTGTTTACCAGTTACAATTCGCATATAAACTACACAGTTTTTTCCTGAGTTTCTGGGCATCATGCTTATGTTTTCGCTAAAGAACAAAACTCAGGTATGTTTGAGTCTATACACATCAATCATAACAAATTCAAGCATCTGAAGATACCACGCTTACTGAAAAGAGGACTACAGTGTGGTAAACTAATGCTCTGTTTTATTGCACTGATAATTTCTAGGTTTCAGCATTAAGACCATAAAAAGGGTCCAAATGTCATCTAATGAAATCTTGTCAATACTTGTGTTACAAGAGTAATTTCCTATATTTGAAAATTAATCAAATGCTTAATTGTAGTAAGTGTAATTTTGATTTATCCCAGCCTTGTATTCCATGACTAGGTATTTCATGATAGGCAAAACATATATATGTATATATACACATACATATATATATATATACATAAAACACATATATATGTATATATATGTAAATATAATTTATAAGTGAAAAGATTTCTTTTGTACAACAATGTTGTTTTCAAATCTATTGCTACTACTGTGAATTAAGATTCAGAAAGTGACAAATGATTCCAGAATTTTGCTCAAGAGATATTTGAGTGCCAAGAAAATCTACTAACTATGCTCAGAATCTGCTCAGCATTTTTCTGCCACTGTGACTCTGCTCATGCCAGGTAAGAAAATGCCCCTGACTTATTCCTATGGCTAATAGTACTGATTCATTGCAAACAAACAAATAAATGTCTAAATTCTAACACGATTTAAAAGTTAGAATATATATTTGTATATGCTTATATACACACACTCCCTCTCTCTCTCTCTCTCTCTCTCACACACACACACACACACACACACACACATATATATATATATATATACACACATATATATAATATTATTGTTTAAAAATTCTATATTTGAATACAAGGTGTTTTTGAGAAATCAAGTGAATTCCTAAGTAGATAATATTCAGAGCCTAACGATTTTTGATGAGATTTTGGAATTACTCTCCATATGGCCATTTCTTATCCCGTCTATAAAAAAACAAAGCCAAGGATACAATATTTCCTAGTGGCATGAATCTAGAAGTTATTGTCTGAAGTTCAGAAAGGCTCAGAATATGAAGAACTCTGAACCAGCACCAAGGGGAAAAGAGAAGCAGCATACAAATGTTGGGATACGTTTCAACAGTTAAAGACAATGAATAAGGATTTAGAAGACAGTTTTATGGAGGAACCAATCAGCATCAAAAAAGAGTTAAAATTCAAGAAGTTTACTTTGAGTGTGATAAAACTTAATATTTACACTGAGTTGAAGGCATCATGGCTTTTATGCAGACATTTGGAAGTCAATCATGAAGTAGATCTAAAGCATGGTGACTACCAGAAGGTGCTACAGTTGGATAAACCTTTAAGGTTGCAGCCGAAGGGGAAACTCTTTACTCAGAGTCTGTAGTACTCTGCATCACGTTTCCAAACCTATGGGAGTGGTGTGAAGTAAAAGCTGGGGTTCTTTGAGATGAGCAATATTGTCAAAGGGTTTCTGACATGCAACCTGGATCCAGGTGAAGCATTGTAGAGCTATTGGTTCCTTCTCTTGTTTGTCCTAGAGATACCACACAACGTCATCATAATAAATAAACACAATGTGACTTTAGAAGGAACTTATTAAAAATTAATTACTATGGTGGAAAAAGATTCCTCTAAATCAAATCAAAGAAACAAGAGGCACAACCCTGCCAGGAGCAGAACCTGAGTAAAAGTTTGAAGTTGCTTTGCCTTTAATATTCTGGATTGAACCAAGTCAGAACTTGAGCACACTGTGTGTGACATTAGCTGATGTTGATGTCTGGCCTCTCTTGAAGAGAAAGGAAAAGTTTGACTTTTGGCAAACTCACTTGTCCTTTTTTGCAAAGATAAGAGTGACTGTTTATTTTGTAGCTCAAAGCTTCAGTAGAAAGATACTGCACCAGAGAGAGTGAGACAGGTATTTTTTAGCTGATTCATTTCTCATCTTATCTTAGAAGAACTTTATATATAAAAACTCAAGATGTGATTCTTAGAACACAGCCCTCTGGTTTTTGTTATCTATATTTTAACCAAGATACTCTGATTAACTTTTTTGTTAACTCTATTGAATTTAAGCAAGATTTTATTGGTGTGGTTTCTTTTATTTTGTTGGTTTCTATCTTGTCAATTATATTGAGATAATCTTTGGCTTTTTTCATCTGTAATTTGGGATTTCCAAAGGAAGTATGAAAGTCAATTCACAGATAAGGAAATGGCATTACTTATGTCTGTGACACAGAGCAAGGGTATAAAAATGTACTTACATTACCTTCAGTTAGACTCAGGTTATATCATACAACCTTTGCTTCCACTTATATCCCTCTTGCTTTGGTACCATCCATTTATATTTTGTTCAGAGACGGCATTATAGAAGATTTTCTCCCACATATCAGAACTAGAAAAAAATTTCACCTAAAACCGTGATTTCAAATGCTTTACCAGCCCTTCCGATCATAATGGCAGTAAATGACATCCATATTAGCTTGAAATCATATCAGAATGCTAAGAATTGATCATATCTTCCAAATACAGATATTTTATATTTTTCAAAAGAAGGATCGGAGACCCTGGAGCTACCACTTATCAGACAGCATCCTCCAAGACAAGAAGTAGATTCAATTCCTGGTAATACAATGCTTTTATAAAGGTGTTTTTATATGTAGATGATGTAGAGGAATACACATTATATACTGTCCAGAATGCACATAGCACTGTAGCAGACTAACAGCCATAACAAGCCAATGTGGATATTTAGATAAGATGTTCCTTAAAGCAAGAAGTACTGGATCAGACTTATAATCCTCACGTTTAAAAGACAGAAACAATAGTATTGTCTCCTCTAGTTTGCAAGATCAGGACCAGCCTAGGCTCTACAGTGTATTGAGCTCAGCTTAGGCTGCATAATGACTTCTAGTCCCTCCTTGCTAAGTGGCATCCTGTCTGAAATTAAACAACGAGAACAGCAACCAATTTCTTCCATTGTATTCAATTATAATCTAGGGACCTACCAAGCGTTACACTGGTGAGTTCCCCTATATGTGATTGAAATGTACTCACTTCGGGACAATAAACCTTTAAAATAAGAAGGTTTTTCTTTTTATATAGAATATAATAAAAACAGGGAACATTACTCAATAAAGAAGAAAAATACTCACATTGTTTCGTAAGATACAGTGCTTGTTGTGAGTTGCTTTCTAACATATTCTGCTCTATAGGAGATCCATCATAATATCAAGGTCTTCATCTTTGTCATGCATGATCCATTATTATCCATTATCCTGTACAGAAAAAGCTCAGCCCACCTGTTTCTGACAATACTAGGACATCAGTAACTTTAAAAGTTGACAATGCTGAAGTGTCAAAGATGTAGCTCTCTTGAGTACTAGGATGAGTAATTTTATTTGAAGAAGTATTACGTCCTGTCTCCTACATGTTTCAAAACATGACCAGAGAAGAAAAATGCCAGAGTCATGGTCCCTACCTCTGAAAGCTACGTGAAGTGCTTAAAGCAAACTGTAGGCACCTATGGTTTCATTGAGGTATATTACATGATTCAAATGCGTAAGATCTCTATCTACACTGTTATTTAATACTCCAGAAGTGTTTAACTCCTCTATGTGTATATATCATGATGATATCGAAGCTAAGGGTTTCAATCAACCTATTTGCATTTCCAAAGAAAATACTGCAATATTCTCACAAAACTATTATTTTACTTTATGTAAGATTTATTAGCCACATATGAATAAATATTGTAAAATCTAAAAGAATTTATACTGTATCTTCACCTGCTATAAAATTCAGTCTAAAGTGGCTCAATTTTATATTAAATACCTGAAACTCTGAAATCAATAGAGGAACAATTCCAACACAAGTGTAGAAATAAAGATTTCTCTTTTTATGTATGAGCCACAGAAAAACAAAATCACAAAAATCTACATTAAAAATCAATGGTCAAATGACATTCTGTTAAATTAAAGGATTTTGTACAATGAAGGAAGAAGAGAAAACAGATTACTTATTATCTTTGAATGGGGGAAGAGCTGCACGTTAGTCATCTGATAAAGGATTAAAAGAAATGATGAAGATCAGAAGAAGAGGAAATACTTACAACTGCTGCTGGGAGAGTCAGTTAACAAAGCTATAATAGGGGCTGTGCAAAATCTAAAGGGAGACCTACCATAACATCCAACGATTTCCCTGTTAACACGCACACACACACACACACA
>JADRCD010183370.1:0-15405 GCA_019843815.1 Montemys delectorum
TCATGTGTCCCCAAAAGAATCATTAACCAGCTACAAGCAAAGGGGGCTGTAGACACCAGTGAGTGCTGAGTGGAAGAATAAAGGTACACATAACCAGCTAGCTCCGGTCTAACACACCTCCTCTGCCAAGTCTTCTTGGATGCTCTCCCGGATGCGGGGTGGAGGGAAGCTGAGGGGCCGGCCATAGTCTGAGGGCCCTCGGGGAGGCTGCAATTCCAAAGGGTTGGGGAGGAGTGCTGATCGTCCAGGCCCGGGAGCATAATCTACCTCACTGAGTGTTTTGGCCATCTGCAGTACTGAGCAAGACCGGTCATCCCCACTTGCAACCTCTCCCAAAAAAGTACTGGCAGGTGAGGTGCCTGGCGGTAGTGGCGGCCTTGGATGGGCCTTGGGAGGTGGTGGGCCACGGGCCTCACCCCCGCTTCGGCCCCTGACCACTGGCATTGACAAAGGATCCAGGTTAGGGGGCAGGAAGATGGCGGAGTCTGGCAGTGGTGGAGGTGGGAAGTCTGGAGGAGGCAGCGTGCCCCCTGAGTCCTCATCCGATGAGCTTCCCTCTCCCACACGAGGGGTCCGGTGGCGCCCAAGCTGAGGAGCAGGCACTGTGATGGCCACTTTGTTCTTGGTGGCAGGTGGGAGAGGGGCCCTGGCAAGTGAGGGTGGCTCCAGGGGCAGCAGCTGATGTGGGACCCCTTCAAGGACGTAGTAGGCAGGGTTATTGAAGCTGTTCTTGGGTGGAGGGGCTGCTACTCCTTCCTGCTCAGGTGTCCCCTCTGATCCCTTCAACCTGGGTAGGGAGCAGGAAAAGGTAAAGGACCCAAGGTAAAGACAGTGGGTGTAGGGGAGGGAGCTGGGGAGAAGTGACAAGGGCCCCTGCTCGGGTCCCATACTTGCACATGACCTGGAGTAAGTCACTTGCTCTCTTCCAGCCCTTGAGGGGAAGTGTTGAAGGTAAAACCCTACCTCCTTTCCCCACTTGCTCACATTCTCTGCTCTTTAATGATTTTATAACGGAAACCTCAGATGGGTGAAGCAGTGATCGAGGCCTGAGAAGCGTGACTAGAGATCAGAAAAGCCTCCAGGAGAGGATCCTCTGCTGCGGAGCCCTAAGTTCCCATTTGAAAGGCCTTCACGATTTAGCCCCTCCCAAGTGCGCCACCACTGCCTGGCTCTACATCCATTTTTTTAAAAGGCAGAGTTGAGAGAAAAGACTAATTGGGTTCCCTTTGACTTGGACGTCAGAGCACTCAGCCCTGATAGCCAGACAGAGTAATGGAAACTCAGGGGATAGCAAGTTTCTCCTTTCACCTGGGGTTCAAGGGCTCCTCCCTAGGAACTGCCCGAGGTGGGGCTGGGGGCCTGCCCGTTGGTGGTGGCTTTTCAGGCTCTTCAAACAACTTGGACAGAGGACAGGAGGCCTCGGTGGAAGCTGGCTTGCGGCTCCCAGATCTGCAAGGAGTTCAGAACAGAGAAAAGATGTGGGGCTGTTCAGGGACTCCCAACTGTCCCCTCCTGGGAGAACATAAGCCCAGCTCACCTGTGCTCCTGGCTGCCTCTCGACACTGAAGGAACCTTGCTTTTGGCTCCTGTGTCATCCTTATCAATGCTAATCCATTCTGGGGAAACACAGAGAAGGGAAACAGAGAGGACTTGGGGCCTTGAATCCCAGGAATCTTAATGGGCACTGGGAATGCCTCGTCCCTTCCCAGCTGTTCCTCAGGGTAGACCCAACTCAGTCAAGGCTGCAGAACTTTCCACATCACAGGATTCCAACACGATGCCACCCTGGGTCTGCTCCTCCTCCACCTGCCCCACACCACTACATCACATGCCCCACCCACGCCCTGCCCGATGGAACCCCCACCATAGAGCCGCTCACGGGTGCCCAGGCGCTCTGTGGGCACCCGCACCTTCATGGAGCCACGGATGTTGCCTGTCTCCTCTCCACGGTGGGACAGGAAGGTCAGGAACTGCTGGGCCGTGCTGCCAATCATGGACTTGAGTGCAACCACACACTCCCCTAAGAAGGAGATGCCACAGAACAGCACACTGTCAGACTTTTTAGGGAGCTACCTGGTTTCTTGCAGCCCTGAGTACTTCTTGCTCCTTACCATATGATTCATAGCCATCCATGGACTTGACTGTGAGCAGGAGATGCTGATCCTGCAAGTACTCGATGTCAGCCAGAATTGGTTTGAGCTGAGGAACAGAAAGGCCCAGTGAGGAACAATTCCCTAGATGTCCCATCTTGCCCTTCCCACAGCAATCCTGGCACCACTCACTCCTTGCCCTAAGGCTTGTCTTAAAGAATATGTGTCCTTTCAAAGCATTTAACATCACTACAATTCAATTTCTGTGCACTCAGTAGACAATACTAGACATTTACCAAAGGTTCTGGAAGCATTTATTAAACAAATGAATAGGCAACTAAAACTTGGCTCCATAGCTCCCAAAGATTCTTTACCTTTGTGTACAAAAACATACACTGGCATCCCCTCCAGCCTCACCCTCCTCCCAAGGAACCCCTTGGTGTGCTGTTTCTTGCTCTTTGTAATCCCTTCATCTACAAGTGTGGGCTCAGCCTATAGCCTCACCGTGGGCAGCTGGCGGGAGGACCACTGCACCTTGAGGAAATTGATGTTGTCGCTGCTCTGAGCATCATTCTCAAAGCTCTTCTTGTACTCTGAGGTAAAGCGGGAGGACATGACTAGGGCTGACCACTCTGGGCAGCATTTGACATCCCACTCTCTCATGGCCCATAGCCAGCAACGGCCCCCTCTGACCTTCCAAGCAGGTAGAATAGAACTCAATGAAGAACTTGGTGCGGCTAGCTGTCTTCACAATGGCCTCGATGCTCTCAAACTCAATGTAAGCCTGGTCTGAGGTCTTAGAGAGACCTAAGAATTGTGGGCAAAAAAGTCAGGATGCCGACACTTAGGACAGAAAAAATGAGAGGTCCTAGCAGATCTGAAGACAAGGCAAAGAGGAATCTCCCAATCCTAAACTAATAGCAAGACCTACAAATCCATACAGAAAGACATGCTAAGGGCTCAGCAGATAAGAGCACTGATTGCTCTTCCAGAGGTCCTGAGTTCAAGTCCCAGCAACCACATGGTGGCTCACAACCATTTGTAAATGGGATCTGATGAACTCTTCTAGTGTGTCTGAAGATGGCTACAGTGTACTCATATACATAAAATAAATCTTAAAAAAATAGAAGACATGCCAAGCATGGAAGGTTCATGTCAGAGGACATGGGGACCAGAGTGTCTCTAGGCTTGTCTGCCAACACCATGCCACATCTGCAGGCATTCTCAAGACACATGTGTGAGATACAAACACACCAGCATGTCATTCCTCCAATGATGACTGAGGCGCAAACAGCCTCACATATCAATAGGTTCAGAAACACTCCTGTGTTCATAATAACACACACATACACCTAGGTGTGGTCGGTCAAACCCATCACTCTACTAGGCCCCTGTCTATGCCCTCCCACACATCTTTATATCAGAATAGGTACCTTTCTTGGAGATGAACTGGGAAGTAACTCCAACCTCAAATGTCCCAAACACAGGAGAATGGTCACTGGTAACAATGTCATCAGTGCAACCTATTTAGGGGGACAGAAATAAGAGGAGAACTATCTCTGCTTTCTGCTACTTCCCACCCCCCCCCAAAAAAAGATCACCCAGCATCTCCCATCATCCTGTCACAAGGCGCTGACCATAGGAATTGCAGATGATGTGGGTTTCAGGATAGGATTTCCATAGAATCCGGTCACACCACGAAGGCACATTGGTTCGGACCTGTGGCAGAAATGGCAATGTGGTCAGCCCTGTCAGCTGGGGATCTTGACAGGGGTCCCACCCAGAACCGACAAAATCCTACCCTTCCTCTGTTACTGGACCCAGCACCTGCCTCTTCCTTGGATTCCCAAAATATCCAACATCACCTTCAAAGGCTTTAGGGAAGCCATATAAGCTTGAGTAGTAAATGCAGAAACCCAGATCCTTGATGTCCCACTGCTAACTTCCTGAAACCAGAGGGAGGTTCCCCCAGCCCGTATTTTTCACTCACCCCAGTTGGCTTCTGCTTGTGCCAAGCATATGTGTCCCGGGAACCCCGCTCATAGCGGTAGGTGGGTGGGAAAGATATCTCCTCCTCACCTAAAGAGAGCAGAAAGCATGTGAAGTCCACAGCTCCTAAGACCCAGGCATCCTCCACACCCCAGGACCATCAGGGAATACTGCCAGGCCCTCACTCACTAAACCGAAGGAAGACTTTATGCTTCTCCCGCTCCAGGTTGAGCTGGTCCACCCTGAGCAGGGGCTCAAACTCTCTCCTACTAATGTAGTTCAGGATCTCCTGGGGTGCAGATACAAACACCAGAGGCTTGCCTCTCGCAAAGGGCCATACAAACCCCCTCTCCCAATGCCCTCCTTTATAGCCACCCACCAGGCCCTGCTGGCACCTGGATATCCATGTCTAAACGGTAGTTAAGGTCCCCAAACCAGAAGAGATGAGTGAACCGCAAAGAGATGTCAAAGGCACTGAGCTGCCGATCACCCAACGAGAGGAGACGCAGAATGTCCAGATAATTCTGGTTCCGCCTACAGTGGAGGAGCCAGGGCAGATCTCCAGAGTCAGGAAAGAGAGGCAGCATAAAGGTAGTAAGGCTTTGGGGTCATGGATGGGGCAGGGATAAGGATCCCTCTCTACAAATGGAGGAAACAGGTGGGGACAAGGCCATAGTCAGGCATAAGCAAGGAGTCCTGAGACAAGGGGGGTCTCTGGAGATAGGAATGTAGGAAGCCAAGCCCTAGGATATGGGGAAAGGAATGGGTCTCAGGAGAATGGAGGGTAAGTAAGGAGACACAAAAGTGGTGCCTCTCACCGAGTCGTCTTCTCATTCCCTGAGGTGAGATGGCAATTCACGAAGCCAAATGAGGTGCCATTGAACATGAAGGAAACGCCCACAGCTCCCTTGTTCCCTGCCAGGGCAAAAGAGAGGAAGGCCGAAGAGGGGGTCACCTAGAGAGGGATTCCAGTGGCTATCCTCCAAGAAGTACAGTCAGCGATCTCCTTCCTCCAGAACTCACACACATATAGAACACTATACACACAGAGAACATGCATGCATGTTCACACACACATATGCATACACGCCCCCCCACACACACACACACATACACACTCTTCCCTAGTGACCTTTCTTGGGGCTGGAGGAGATTTAGAATGAGAACATACAAAGTTGCAAGTGCCCTGTTTATGAGAAAACTGAACCACAAAAAGTGGGGGACTATGAAGAGGAGGCAGGGGCATAGAAGCACTTTTCACCCCAGGGGCCCACCTGCCCTGCTCACCCAGGGTGTTGGCAATGCCAGTCTTCACACTGGATGTACTGACATGGCTGATGCGGTTCTCATGTTCTGGCTTGACCAGCACAGCCACCTTGATGTTCCACAGTGACTGCATAGCAATCTATGGAGAGAGTTGGGGTCATCCTTGCCCCAGACCAAGGTCCCTGCCTACATTCCCTATGCCTATCAACTACACTGTCTTGTCAGTCACAGGTTAGGAAGGCTTGCTATCCCTTTCCTGTGACCTGAATAACTCATGAAATTCAAGCACAGTCTCCCCAAAAGAAACATCAGGGCTTAGAGGAGAAACCATGAGAACAATACATCCCAGGGCTAGTCATGAAGTCAAGCAGAAAACACAAGGTCTGTGACAACAAGGGACCGGGCAGGCTGGAGAAATAGCTTAGAGCTTAAAGCAGAGGTCCTGAGTTCAATTCCTAGCAACCATATGATGGCTCACAACCATCTATAACGAGATCTGGTGCCCTCTTCTGGCCTTCAGGCATACATGCAGGTAGAACACTGTATACCTAACAAATGAATCTTTTAATAAAAAAAAAAAAGGGGGACCAGGCAAGATAACCCCCTCACCGGACGGTAATCCAGATCTGTAAGCTCCTTGAGGCCCCCACGCAGCAGATCCAGCCACTCTCTGTCACCCACTGAGTTCTCCTGAGTCCCAAAGACATAGATATCGTGGGGTATAGTCACTGTGACCTCATCCAGAGCTTTCCCCAGTCCCTTTGATGTGAACCAAGATGTCACGTTTTTTGGTGGTGGTACACTTCCTGAAGGTGAAGGGGAGGCAGCAGGAATCAGAGGTGTGGGTCATGCTCCTGTTCCAGGGCTAGCCTCCTCTCCCACCGTAACTCCAGCCTGGGCCTGACCCATGTTCCAGGTGCCTATGAAGACAGAGATCATGTCGGGCTCGTCTTGCTTGGAATGCTTGTTCTTCATGAGCTGGAGAAGTTGGCAGAAGGCTTCTCGCTTCTAGTGGGGGTTGGGGGAGAAGAGAGCACACAGTAGCCAGTGAGGGACAGTAGGCACCCGGCAATCCCACTCTTCCACTGGGATCCCCTGCTTCATGGCAGGCATCATGAACAAAGGGTGAGGTCTTCCCTGAGGTTCCCCACTGCACACCCTGTATGAAAGCACTAATAAGTGCTGTCTAACCTCAGCACACTCCCAGCCAAGAACCGTGGGCCTGCACCTCATATTCCAGTAGGAAATATCCTAAGGAGACTCCAGTAGCCCCCAACACCCTGGCACAGGCAGCAACTCACCCGGGCACTGACAAAGATGAAGTCCTTACGCTGGGTCCGATCTTTCTCCTTTTCAAACACGACACCCAGCTTGTTCTGCACACGCTGGGATTTAATGAGCTGCCGGACTAGGGTAAGAAAAGAGGAGTCACCCCAAACCTGTGCTATCAGACCGAGGGCCTTGCTCTGCCCGCTGCTCCCGACTCTGGCCCTAGCTCACTCCGGTCATGTGTGAAGGTTGTCCAGTCCTCCTGGGAGTCCCGCTGTCTCCTTAGCAGTACCAGCCTCCCACCCTCGACATCCACGCTCAGCGTGAACTTCTGGGACTTCCCAATCTTGGTCAGGTCACCCAGTGTCACATCCAGCTTCACCTGTAAGCCAGGAGTGCAAAGGCTACTGACAAGATCTTAGACAGGTGGGGCCCTCTTGACCTCCAGCCACCTTTTACCCCATGAGGCCCCACCTGCCATGTACCTCAAAGGCCTGCACGGGGATGGTCTTGGCCTTTCGTGTGGAGGGCTGCAATGGAGCCGGAGGTGCTGTGGAGCTCATGTCCTGCAGGGCCTTTAGGGCCTAGAGAGAGCAGGGAAAAGGTGAGGTAAAGGGGCCTGCTAAGGGATGTGACAGGGAGGGGCACCTCGGATGCTGGGATAAGTCACTGCAGGGCATGTAAGGGCAGGTCCGTCCACCTTCTTCTGGATGCCTGACAGGAAGTCCTTTAGCACAGACAGCTTCAGCACGAGGCTCTCTAGCTCTTGCTCACCAGTCTGTGGTAAGCTCTGCCAGGGAGAAATAAAGGTGGTAACACAAGGTTCCTAAGCAGAAGCCCCACACCACACAGCTCCAAGGTATGTCCCACCTCCTGGAGGCCTCCCTACAACCCCACCTGCTGCTGCAAAAGGCGGGTCACCATGGGCGAGCTCTGCTGGTCAAACACCTTCGACAGGATCTCCAGGCCTGACAGGACCTTGTCCACCTCACTAGGGGAGACAGTGGGTTCAGATGGCACAGCGTGTGGCACTGCCACCTTCAGCATATAGGAACAGGGTACAGTGGAGGAAGTCAGGACACAGTGGATGGCTTACTGTTCAAGGTCTGATACCTGACTGTGGCCCACGGGCTGAGCCATCCCTAGTACCTGTGTAGCCTTCGGCATGAGGTGACAAGGGTTCGGGTGAGATGGGGCAAGTTGCTGGCTCCGCCTCGTACAGCCTCCAGGTCCAGCCCGTAGCTGCCCTTCAGATACTCATGTGACACAGTGCTGAGTCCATTAGGAGTGCTTCCAGGAGAGATGAAGTATCAGGGGAGGTCCTGCTGACTATGAAAGCACCCTCCTCTACCCAGTACCCCAGTATAGCAAGTACTAGCGGCAAGTAGAGCAGAAATATGCCAGGGTATCTCTCCCTGGGGCTGATTGGGGATGGGGTCCCTAGGAGCGGGGGCTTTGATGATCAGTCAGCTGGGGTAACAATTCTCAGAGAAAGAACTTCCTGCTCAGTAGAGAAGGCTGGGAGGTTCTCACCTCTCAGCTGCTGGAGTTGTGGAAGTCTCCGGGGCTGTCAGGGGGCTGTTGGGCCCCACAGGGGCAGAGACACTGGTAGAGCCAGAGCGCGGGGGTAGTGGGGGCTTCTCATCCTCCACATCTGTGGATAGGGAACAGTGGGACAGCAGTCTGAACTCATTGTTACGTGACAGGGATATATATGCCACAGCCATCAGAGACTTCCCAGCAAAGAGGGTAGGAGTGGGCATCATGGTTAGGAGAGAATGGAACTTCATGGCAGGTAGGCCTGGGGGGAGGGGATGGTAAGAAGAAACAAGGAGGCAAGGAACTGGCAAGGGGGCTGGCGAGATGGCTCAGCGGGTAAGACACTGACTGCTCTTCTGAAGGTCCTGAGTTCAAATCCCAGCAACCACATGGTGGCTCACAACCACCCGTAATGAGATCTGACGCCCCCTTCTGGTGCGTCTGAAGACAGCTCCAGTGAATGATGCCGGAGCGAGCAGGGCTGGCAGAGGTCCTGAGTTCAGTTCCCAGCAACTACACACATGATGGCTCATGGCCATCTGTACAGCTACAGTGTACTCATACACATAAATAAATAAAATAAATCTTAAAAAAAAAATTGGCAAGGAAGGGATTTTCTTTCCCTCTTTTTATGTATATATTATACATACATGTATATATATGTGTTATGCATGTATGAATACTTTAGCGTGTGTGTGTGTGTGTGTGTGTGTGTGTGTGTGTGTGTGTCTAGGCTCGAGACCGATAACTCGCTTCCTCCATCACACTTTTCCTGATTTATATATTGAGAGATTCTCTGCTCGAGGCCAATACACCTACCCAGCTTTTAGGTGGATTCTGAGGATCTGACCTCCACTCTGGCCCTGGCACTTAAGGCAAGCAGGTGCTCTACCCACTGAGACATCTTCCCAGCCCAAGGAAGGGATTTTCTTCATGCTGTAGGATGAGCAATACCTGAGGCATCTCGGTCATCTGGTGGGTCTGGCTCTCTCTCCCCCTCTACAGGCAGCAGCAGAGCACAAACAAGACCCTGGTTGGGCTGGGCGTAGAGGCCTATAAGCTCACCCAGGGTCTGGAAGCGGCGCACAGGAACGCCCTGTGAGGTCTGAACCAACAAGGATGGGAGAGTCAGTCAGCAAGCCTGAGGCTAAACCAAAATTAGAGGTCACAGGTCTCAGCTCCTACCTGCACAGCCAGGAGATCCTCTCCATCTGGCAGAATGCGGTATGTGTGCACGTGCTTTTGATACCTAGTAGCAAAGAGGGGGCCAGAACCTGTCATCCCTAGGCCAGAGTCTGTCTACCAACACTTTCTTCTTTCTACTTATTCCCGCTACCAGGCTTGGCCACAGGCCCCTCATCTTGGATTTTCTAAAACCACTTGTCCAGGCTGCAGAGGGTTAATGCTGGGGCCAGTCAACTTCCACCCTCTTAGTACTGCCAACAAGAACAGAAATAACCAGGCCCCCCTCCCCAGTCCCAGACCTACAGAGACTCTACACCCACCACAGGGCCTCGGAAGCAACAGGCAACTCTTTTGTGGCCTCTACAGCTGTCTAAACAGCCCCTGTGGGCTGTGGTACCAGGCTGCCCCCCCCCCCCCTCCAGAGTACAAGTCCTCAGAAGCCTGGTTAGCTCCTATCTGCATGCATGGGCAATGTGCTAACACACGCCTGAGACTCTGTCTGTGTTTATGTTGGTGTCTCACTCCACTGGAGTTGGGTGTGTGAGGGGCATTTTTACAGAGGATTGTGGGGGGCTTTGCTTTCTCTCCTCAAGCATCAGGGAACTGGAATGACCCAAAGGGGATCCCTATGGGAGACTCAGCCTCTAGGAACCCCAAGCCAAGAGGGGTGCTGACAGATGGCAGCAGCAGCTGAGCAGGTGACAGCTGAGCCAGACACATACTAAATGGGGGATGGAAGGCTCCCTTGGCCTCCACACCTCAAACATGCACTGTGGTCTCTGTCTATGCTGGGCAGAAGTGGGGGTTGGCTTCAGAGAGGACCAAACACCACAAGGTCGTTTTCTCCCTAAAGCTAGCCCTACCTTACTCAGGGTACATTACTTTGTGGTATCTGGATCTGTATTTATGACAACAAGAACATCCCAGTAATCAAACCTTGACTGTGTTATGTATTCCACCTAGCTCATTTCATATTCACGCTGTATAGCAGATACATTAATATTTCCATTCTCCAAATGAGAAAGCTGGGGTTCAGGAAGGAAAAGATATGTTGTCCAAGGTCACAGAACAAATAAAAGGTAGGGCTGGCTGGTATCTAATACCAGAGCAGAAGCCAGTTTGTCTGTCAGGGCAGGGGTGTGTCTTGAATGTTCTTTGTGTACATGTGATGTGTATATAACATGTGATGTGTATATAAGTAAGCATGTGTTTGGGAAACCTAAGAAACCACTCACTTCTGATCCCTTCTGCCAGGCTCCTGAGAGCTGAAATCTGCCTCTCTATAAACACTGACACACACACACACAGACACAGACACACACACACACACACACACACACACACCCATCCTTCTGACAATGGAACCAGGATCTCTCTTCACTGGGACAATAGTTCCTTACCCAGAGAAGGCCTCAGCTGTCCCCCTCCCACTCAGACAGCTGATCCAGCACCTGCCCCCGTCCCCCTCCCTAATTAAGGGATCTGTTTAGAGGTAGCTAGGAGGCAGGAGTCTTGGGATTTTCATGGATATAAGATGTCTGGCTTTAGTCTCTCCACACTAGGTGGGCCTTGGACTTGTTGCAGAAGCTGAGGTTCACAGGACCCCTCACTCAGCAGGTCAACTGTCTAGGGCAGAGTTCTCAGTGTCTACACTACTAGCCTTTGGAATCCCCAAATCCTTTGTCGTCTTAGGTACCGTCAAATATGTAGCAATATCGTTGGCTCCTATCCACCAAATGCCCACAGCCCCAACCCAAGAGTGACAATCAAAATTGTTCCCTTTGGCTGGGCCAGTGCATTCCCAAAGAGGTCAGAAGAAAAGAAGGGGAGCCGGGCGGTGGTGGCGCAGGCCTTTAATCCCAGCACTTGGGAGGCAGAGGCAGGGCAGGAGGATTTCTGAGTTCGAGGCCAGCCTGGTCTACAGAGTGAGTTCCAGG
The DNA here is from genome assembly GCA_019843815.1 of Montemys delectorum. NCBI lineage: Eukaryota > Metazoa > Chordata > Mammalia > Rodentia > Muridae > Montemys > Montemys delectorum. The sequence goes on from JADRCD010183370.1 coordinate 11,276, forward strand.
ACAGCCAGGGCTAGACAGAGAAACCCTGTCTCGAAAAAAAAAAAAAAAGAAAGAAAGAAAAGAAAAGAAAAGAAGGGGAAAGATGGGACAGGAAGTGTATCGTTTTAGAGTGTTTTCACTAAATCTAAACACAAGCCCCTGATGCTTCCCAAGGGGGCCCACTCGATGTGGAATTGTGGGGCTGGGAGTAGAGGTCAGAATGAACACTAGAAAACAGAAAGTGCCCCACTACCACACACAGCTGCCAGGGACGGTCACAGGACCAGGCCCACTCAGAAGACTGCCAAGTCTAGCTTTAGGCTCAGCACTCATCCATGGCCAGATAACCAGAGCTCAATCCAGAGCCAAGACAGACTCACTCATTGATTCATGAAATGAAGGTTCTGTCCCACACAGCTTCACCCCGTTGCCTCCCTCAACTCTTCCTCCCAACACACATTATTCCACCCCACCCTACAATCATATACAGCCGCAGAATTGCCCAGGCATCCAAACACTGGCCCCTCTGCCCCCTACTGCCTACCGCTCAGTGCTTTAAAATGAACTGCACTCATGTGACGCGTGCATCCTTTCCCCTGTGCATCTGGGACACTATAAGCTGATCTGCCACCATTTCTTCCCATCACACCCACCCTGGGCTTCAGAACTCTGGCCTCAGGCCTCAGAAAGTGCTCCAGACACAGCAGGAAGTGCTCCCCTGTATCCTTCCTCCACCCAGAGATAAAGTCAAGGTCTCCACTCGGGATGAAGACGGAGCTGCAGCCCCACAGCTACGGTCACCCCACTACCACGATTGCCACCACAGCCAAGGAACACTCGGCGTGTGCCCGCCCTACTCACAGGACGCAGAGTGCGAAGGCCCCCGCCACGCTCTCGCTGTCTCGCACCAGGAAGCTGCCATCGCGGCCCGCCCGAGCCAGCAGCTCCTCCGCAGCAGCGCGGCTCAGGTCACGGTGATACCAGGCAGGGGCCGGGCTGCCTAGCGCGCCCCCGGTACTCGGTGCCCCACACACTGAAGCCATGGCCCGCGCAGGGCTCAGCGCCGCCGATGCCTGCCGCTCCGCGCCATCCGCCTGGGGAAGCCTGGAGTCTAGGCTGGGCCCGGGCCCGGGTTCCGGGCCTTAGGATCCACCAGCCCGAGAGAGCTCAGTATCTGGGCTCCACGCTTGGCCGCGCCGACCGCCTAGATCTCCGCGCAGCCGCCGCCGCCAGCAGCGCCGGCCTCAACTTGAAGAGAAAGAAAAGTTTGTTCAGAGGCGGCGGGGGAGGGGCGGGAACGGAGCTAGGAGCTGGCCGGTCCCCTCCCCCTCCACTCGGCCCAGAGCCCGGATCGCCCCTGCCCCCAGCCTCTCGGCAAGGACGATGAAGCTCCGACAGCCCTCCAGGACCCGCACCTCCCAAGTCCCGCAATTGTCTTGTCCCCCCCCACCTCAAGAAGATCCAGTTCCCCCGTACCCGCTCTCGGACAACTTGTGAGTCCAAGTTCTCGCTGGTGAATTCAACCCTTCCAAAGATTCTCAATGAGATGACCCCTAGTCCCTATACAAGTCTGATTGTACTACACATCTCTTCTACTCCGCGCCCCCACAGCCTTGCGGGATCAAGGTTCGCAAAGCAAGGCTTCGAGTTAGACATCCACAACTACTATACTCCCATCATCCAAGAGAACAAGTTCTCCTAACTCCTGTAAGATCAGAGCCCCTTCAGACCTGAACCCCCCTCCCCCAAAACGATCCCAGGCACATCCCACAAGATCCCTTCCAAAGAGACCCCACACATACGCGCGCGCACGAGGTCCAGTATCTTCAAGCCTTTCACGCACCGGTCCCTGCAGGCCCTCCAGCCTGGCAGAACCCTTCCCCCATCTCCGCCAAGTTGCCTGGCACCACGCCCCACACCCGCAGGCCCAGGTTTTGCAGTCCCAGACCAGGAGGACCCCCCTAGACTACCTAGGAAAAAAAGTTCCCTCAAGTCTCAGCGCCTCAGCTACCGAACGCAGGCCCCCACCTCTGGGACGACTCGGGTGACTCCTAGCCGGGGGAAGCCTCCTTGGACTCCCCGCGGCCACTTAAGATGGCCATCCGCCGCCACCGCGCACCCCGAGCCTTCCGCCCCGCCTGCGCCCCGCCCCCCGGAGCCCGGGCTGCCCCGCGCCCCGCCTCGTCCGCCCGCGTCCGGGTCTCCGCCGCACGCCCGCAGAGTGACCTCGGGACAGTCTTGGCTCTTCTGTGCGCCTGAGCTTCTCGCTCTCGATAACTGGGGTAACGTTACGAGGGCGGGCTCATTGGGGCTCTGCCTGTAAAGCTCAGGGCCTGGCATGCAGCGTGCGCTCCGGGACGGCGGCTATTTTTATTATTAATTAAGGAGTAACGAAGGTGACAGCTGTGTAAACTGTAAAGCGCGACTGGGGACTGAACGGGTATTATTAGCACCGCCCCCGCTCCGGCTACTCCCTCCAAATCAACAAACTTGCGCTTCGGTGGGCCAGGTGCAAGCAGGGAGCTCCCAAGACCCAGGATGCTAAGACCTCCCATCCACCTACCCCTGGGGCGGAAAAAGGGACTCGGCGGGAGGACATGGGGCGGAACCCAAACAGGGCTTTGGCCCGCCCCATTTCCCCCCTAAAAAAAGACCTGGATGGTGGTGGCGTCTCCAAGGATTTCTCTTCCTGCCCCGCCCCTCTGCCCCCTGGCTCCTTAAAGGCGCAGGCCTCTAACCGCTTGCCTACAACCACCAACTCCTAGAGTCTGTCAGGAACATCCCTTTAACCTGGGAGAGAACTTTCGCTTTGGTAAATTGAACCTGTTGACCGAGCCTGGGGTCAGCCCTGAGGAGTTTTTCTCTGTTTGGAGAATAAGCCAATTTGCATTGGCTTAACCCAACTAGAACAAAGCCTGGGACGTGCTGTATCTGTAGGGACCTTCCAGATCTGATAAATACAAAAACAGAGATCCTCCACCCACCTACCCTTCTCCTAGTCCTGCCAGAGCTTCAATAAAATAACGACATCCCGTCTGTATCCAGCTTCTCCCGCCGGGAATGGAGGACACTCACCCCAGATCTCGGGGGTGTGCAGTGGAGTCTTACTTGCCCATGCCTGTATTCCCGACCCTCAGGAGGCAAAAGCAAGTGGAACTCTACCTAGTTGTAAGCCAGCTTTCTTGGTCTAGAGTTCCAGACCGTTCAAGGCTACATAAGAGATCTGGCCTCAAAGAAAGAAAGGACAACAAGTTGGAGAAAAGCTGTCACGACCCTCTAAAATCAATATATGCATAGTTTCCTGAGAGGACGGAGATGCTAAAGAATGTGTAATTGGGGCGAGATGGCTTAACAGGTAAAAGTGCTTTTGCCAAGTCTGAAGACTTTGAGTTGAACCCCAGAGACCCACAGGGTGGAAGGAGAGAGTTCCTGCATGCTGTCCTCTGACTTCCACACCTGTGTCAAGTCATCCATGCAGCCCACACACACCCATGCACACACTCAGAATAAACCCAAATACAGTTTAGCGGAAGGACAGAGGATGCTTCTGCCTCTGGGAAGCCGCTAATGGTTTCTAACCTTCGGCCTCATCAGCAGGATACAGCGCTGGGTGAAATGCAAGCTTTTGTTTCTTCTGTATCCTCCAGATTGTCTTCCTGATGGACTATCCTCGTCCAAGGGACTCAAGCGCAGTCAATCTATATCATGGTGGGCAGTGTGAATTTTCACCCCTTTCTCCAGAATCTTTGCTGGACTCCCATTTCCAGTTTCCCCTTTGTAAGCTGAGAACAGAGCTAACCAGACACATGATGGAAACAGGGGATTTTTTTTAATTATTTTATTTTATTTATTTATTTAGTGTATATGAGTACACTGTAGCTATCTTCAGACACACCAGAAGAAGGCATCAGATCCCATTACAGATGGTTGTGAACCACCATGTGGTTGCTGAGAATTGAACTCAGGACCTCTGGAAGAGCAGTGAGTGCTGTTAACCGCTGAGCCATCTCTCCAGCCCCCGGAGGTCCCTGCCCTCCCCCGTTGGAGACTGTCTTTTATATCCCATCTTATACTCAAACTCTCCACATAACCAAGGATGACACTGAATTCTCCTCCTGCCTCCTTCTCCCTAGTGCTGGGATTACAGGCCT
>JADRCD010183373.1:0-11698 GCA_019843815.1 Montemys delectorum
TAAACTTTTGAGATTACTGAGTTTCTCTGCCTCTGGTTTTTCATTTCTGAAAAGATGTAAAATTGAGCCTATTTCAGGTCATTAGTGAGATATACCTGCCCTATGCCTAGTGTGTAAAAACTACTATCATTGTGGTCATTCTTTGTCTGCTTTCTCCTGTGGTACTGTCTACTAGCTGGCTGCTGGATTCCTCTGAAATCCAAACCTATTTCTACTAAATACCAGATTGGCAATTACAGCCATGTTTGTGATGATGGAAGCTGGTCCCACAAAGGTAAAATATTCCCAAACTGATACAATGTCAAAATAAGAATAGCAGATTGATTTTAGCTTTCAGAAACTCCTCCAGGACTCCCAAGACACTTTGCCGCTACAGATGAATCTAATTGTTTTGGTTGACTTTACACATTGTAGTCCTTTTGGTAAAGATGGTTATAATTTTGATTCTCCCCACCCACACTCCAGAGTTCTGCACCCTGCTTCTAATTGGTGTCTCTTTCTTTGTTTGGATTTTTAGTTTTTGAGACAATCTTACTGTATTCTCCAGGCTGGCCATCTTAGTTAATGTTCTATTGCTATGAAGAGACACCATGACCAGGGCAACTTAAAGCATTTAGTTGGGGTGGCTGGCTTAGAGGGTCAGAGGTTTAGTCTATTATTGTTATGGTGGGAAGCATGGTGCTGGAGAGGTGGCTGATCAGCAGGTATGTAGAGTGAATTCCAGGACAGCCAAAGCTACACAGAGAAACCCTGTCTTGGGGCATGGTGGAGAGAAGAAAAAGAAAGAAAGAAAAAAATAATAACAAAAACCCAAGGTAGCCCCTTTAAGCTTTACTACGTATTATACTCTGTGTCTTAGTTAAGGTTTTACTGTGAACAGATACCATGACCAAGGCAACTCTTATAAGAACAACATTTAATTGGGGCTGGCTTACAGGTTCAGAGGTTCAGTCCATTATCATCAAGGTGGGAGCATGGCAGCACCCAGGTAGGCATGGTGCGAGAGGAGAGTTCTACATCTTTATCTGGACACTGCTAGGAAAATACCAACTTCCAGGAAGCTAGGACAAGTGACACATTTCCTAATAGTGCCCATCCCTGGCCCACGTCTATACAAACTATCACATTCTGGGTTGCCACCCTTGTGGTGGTTGTATGTAGAATATTTACATCACAATTCATAACAGCATCAAATTTACAGTTACGAAGTAGCAACAAAAATAAATTTATGGTTGGAGTCACTACTGCATGAGGGTGACAACTAATGCATTATACTCAGCTGTTCATTATCTTAATTTTTCTTCCTTTCTACTTTTTTCTTTTTAAAGATTTTACTTCTAAATAAGTACATTGTAGCTGTCTTCAGACTCACCAGAAGAGAGCATCAGATCTCATTACAGGTGGTGGTGAGCCACCATGTGGTTGTTGGGATTTGAACTCAGGACCTCTTACCCTCTGAGCCATCTCACCAGCCCTCCTTTCTACTTTTTAAGTGCTGGCTGGTTTTGATCAGTATTTTAATACTAGATCTTTCCAAATGTTGTGATTTTTTTTCTTTTTAAATTGTACATCCATATCTTTACCTCAGTCTTGGGTAGTCATGGATTGTTGAGTCGAGTTCAACTGCCACTGAAAATATTTATCTTTATGGGAGAATTCTTATGTGCCTTTATAGAATATGACATGTCTGATAGTTGAACTGCCTCTTGTAAAGTTAGGGCGATCTTTCTCTGTGCTCTCAGAAATAAGACTCAGATTCAAAATATATTTACAAATAACTTGGCCACATAGCTAGGCTCTTCTCTGACTAGATCATAACTTAAAATAACCTATTTATTCTAATTGACATTCTGCTATGTGGATGGTTACCTGTTCTCCCAGGCGAATCCTGCCTGGAACTCTCCCAGAATCCTTTCTGGCTCCTGGATGTCCCACCTATTTCCTCCCTTTAGGCCATCAGATTTATTCTTGACAGGTGCCACATTCATACAGACACAAAATATTCTCTCTATAGCCTGCAATTGACTTCCTTCTACCTTTATGTTATTAATATGCTTTTCAAAAGAATTGAATTTTACTTTATTTAGATGCAGGATCACACTTTTTTTGGTTTTTTAAGACAGGGTTTCTCCATGTAGCCCTGGCTGTCCTGGAACTCACTCTGTAGACCAGGCTGGCCTCGAACTCAGAAATCCACCTGCCTCTGCCTCCCAAGTGCTGGGATTAAAGGCGTGTGCCACCACCGCCCGGCCAGGGCTTTATTCTTACGAAGAGATATTTTATAAATCAATTTTTTGAAAGGATTTATTCCAAGCAGGGTTTTATTCTTAAGAAGAAATATTTTATATGTCAATTTCTTTGAAAGGATTTATTCCTATTTGGGAAGGAAGATTTATGTGGTATACCTAAGCTACATGCTGTGGTCTGTTGATTCTAAGTTACATGCCTGCATAACATATTACTACATGGAATGCAGTAAGCAGCTGTAAGACAATGAGTATTTGTGTATCTAAACAGAAGAGGCACTGTGAAAGCCTGTGCCCCTGTGAGGAGGTATTGATGAATGAGTCTTGTAGGATTAGAAGTTGTGTGTGAGTCAGTGATGAGTAGGAAAACTTAGGCCATGATGGCCCTAGGACTGTGGCAGACTCCACATGGGACACACTGTGGACTGTGGACTGTTACTGTCTGTGCCAGCTTGCTGTCATAGTGATAGTGTATCTCATGTGTAGTTAGATGACTCTAACACCCATTCCTCAAAAAAAGTGGCACTTTTTTTTTCTAGTTTTTAAGGGACCCTTGGAATTTTTTTCACAATAATTATGTTTGTAGGGCACTAAATAATAGTTTAGTACATTTATATGTTATATATTGATTTAATCAGGTTATCATCTCACACATTTAGTTCCTTTAAATCTTTGTTGTTTTGGACTATATGATCAGTAGTAACTATAATGACCTATGTAATAGAACCCCTAATTATTCTTCTGTGATTTTGTACCCATTTAACAGTTTCTCCCTGTGCGTACGCTTTCCTCTACTCCTTTTAGTAACCCATCTACTGTTCTGTTCACTAGGTCTGTGAGTTCAGCTGAAAAGTAACTCGTTATTCATGAAGAACTAAAGAAAACTGTTCTTGTGTTAGAGGAGGCATTTTTTCATTAAGCAGATTTTTGTTTTATATTTATAGTAGTTAAGAACCCTTTCTTACATGTATTACACTGAGGTGAAAGCAAATGAAACGGATATGTCTGGTCCAGCCTGTAATCCCACCTTCTTAGGAGGCTGAAATAGAGTGGCCAAGTTCAACCCCTGCTTGAGCTACAGGAGTTCAAGTAACTTAAAAGACTTTATGGCAGAACAAAAAGTATGTGTATGTACCTGTTGGAATGAAGAGACAGACATGATGGTTCCCTGTTAATCCCAACACTCTTGAGGGAGAGGCAGCAGGGTCGGTCTACATACTAAGTATCAGGTTAGTCAGAGATATAGTCAGACCTTGTTTAAAATAGTCGAAAAAGGAGCTACGTGTCTCATTTGGCAGAATACCTGTCTTCCATCCAGAAAGCCCTGAGTTCAGAGGCCTCGCATTCAGGAGGTAGAGACAGAAGGATTGGAAGAAGTACAGGCCATGTTTGGATACTTAGTTCAAGGTGAGCCTGAGCTGTATGATACAAGGAAAAAGAAAAAGAAGAGTTGGAAATACAGGTAATGGAATGTTTGCCTAGGTTGTGTAAACAAGGCCCTACATTAGGCCCTCAGTAACACACACATACACATTTGTTTCACTTATTAGGTTTAGGTAGTTATATGTAATGCTTAGTAAATCTTTTTTTTTTTTTTTTTTTTCTCGAGACAGAGTTTCTCTGTGTAGCCCTGGCTGTCCTGGAACTCACCCTGTAGACCAGGCTGGCCTCCAACTCAGAAATCTGCCTGCCTCTGCTTCCCAAGTGCTGGGATTAAGGGCGTGCACCACCACTGCACAGCTAGTAAATCTTTGCTTCATGTTTTTATGTTTGCAAAATAATTCCCTAAAAATGCAGAAAAGCTTTGTCAGAGTCTAAAAAAAACCCCAAACCTTTATATTTATTATATGTCTAATGTGTATCTGTACTCCATATGTGTGCAATGCCTGTGGAGGCCAGCAGAGACTATTAAATCCCCTAGGACTAGAATTACTGGTGTTTGGAACTGTGGCTGGTGCTGGGGGTCCTCGGGAGAATTGACAGTGCTCTCCAGCAATGTATCAGATCTTGAAGTAGAAATAATACAGAATTTATTTTCCATACCCCTGCTTCTCCATGTACCTTTTCTTCTTTTTCTTCTTCTTCTTCTTCTTCTTCTTCTTCTTCTTCTTCTTCTTCTTCTTCTTCTTCTTCTTAAGATTTCTTTTATTCATACACCGTTGCTGTCTTCAGACACAGCAGAAGAGGGCATCGGATCCTATGACAGGTGGCTGTGAGCCACCATGTGGTTGCTGGGAACCGAACTCAGGACCTCTCAAACAGCAGTGTTCTTTACCACTGAGCCATCTCTCCAGCCCTCCATGTACCTTTTATGTTGCTGCTTATGCTATGCTGATTGGTCTTGGACCCTTGGTGATACTTTGTGGGGATGCTTTACATCCAGGTACATCTGCATTTTAGTGTCTCAGGACTGCTCTCAGATTTGTCAAGCATGCATTATCCTCATTTAGAGACTTCTCACATTTTAAATGTGCTGTTCTTCTCTAACAGCCTCAGTCCTAAACAAACTGTTACAGTTTCTTTCTACTCCTGTATTATTTATGGTATCCTGTACTTTTCACAGTTTATAACCAGTGAACTTTCCAAAGCACAGTTTGTTTATTCTCTGAATTTTTTCGGAATAGTGATTGTCTCTCTTCCCCTTTCTTTTGGTCACTCTTCCCCATGCTGGTGACACACTCCTGTAGCAGTCCATATTAAATTCTGTTTTCATGGATTACAGGAGACAATTTAAAGTCTGTTGAGTAAGTTGTTAATTTTAAGTACATTTCATTTTAAGATTACTTGATTAAAATAGAATAACTGAAATTAAAAGTTATCATTGCTCTTAAAGTAATCTAGTGTTGGAAAACACGAAACTTTATAGGAAAGACAGATTAATAAATTAGTATTGTTAGGTGAGATGCCCTGCAAGACACTCTGCAAGAGTATTAAGTTCAGTTGCTGCATAGTTGAGTACTTCTCTGTTGGAGAGTAAAAGGCATATTGGAAATACTGGATAATATTTTAATATTTGAAAATATTTTTACCCTAGTTCTTACACATATCTGTGAAGCTTATTATAAATTGATAAGCATATAGTCACTTGATGTTTTTATTTTTATTTATCTACAGCTGTTTGTACTGTATTGCCTTTCGTATTCTTGAAAGCCTAACTCAAGCTGATTTAGTGTCTGAGGCTTTGTAACCTTGAATTGTTGTACATCGCGTGAGTGACCTCCCTGTGAATGACTAGGGAGAGCTTTGTTACGTAGAGATGCTGCTGCTGTTCTTTTCTTTTCCATTTCTTTAATTTTGCTGCTTGTGAAACTTGGTGTTTAATCATTGTAAACGAAGTGTTTCATTTTCAAGTAGAAGTAAAGATAAGGTTCATGTATATACTTTTTCTTACAAGGATTTATTGCCTTTAAAAAGTGTGAATGAAAAGCTTATGATTAAAAATTTCGGCCCCTCCACCCCCAGTCTGATTCTTCCTAACTGTCTTCATTGTTTTTGATCTGTGTAGCGTACAGCATGCTTTGGTGGTGGTAGGCCACACTGAAGGGGGGCACTCTTGCCTGAAGTTAGAACACTTTGCTGGGATCTGAGGAGAGCGCAATGATAAACTAATCCACTATAGGAGATTTCCACTATAGGAGATAATTTATTTCATTATCTCAGTGTTACATACGTTGCTAAATAGAGTCAGATCTATACCTGACTTTGCCACTTTGGAAAAGTCAGGGCACAGGAAGAAGAGAGGCATGTATCAGCTTTAGACTATCATGCCTTATCACTTGGGAAAAGGTGTACATAGTTTTGGATATTGTGGTGAAGAGATGATTTAGTCACCCCTACCCCCTTTGCTGCTTTTTTTTTTTTTAAAGATTTATTTATTTTTTATATGTAAGTACGCTGTAGCTGTCTTCAGACACTCCAGAAGAGGGCGTCAGATCTCATTACGGATGGTCATCAACCACCATGTGGTTGCTGGGATTTGAACTCAGGACCTTTGGAAGAGCAGTCTGTACTCTTAACCACTGAGCCATCTCTCCAGCCCCCTTTGCTGCTTTTTTGTAAGTTAAAATTCCTTTGGGAAGTGGAGAAGGAATGTCTACAAAACCTTATTAAAAATCTATACAGTAGATGTAGTAGTGTGTACCTGTAATTCTGGATCCTGAGAAATTGAAACTGGAGTAGTTGAGTTCAAGGTTAGTCTGGGCTATATAGTAGAACCTTCACCTAACAAGAAGCTACCCTCTGCCCCCTACCCTTTCACATACATATTTGTTTGATGGCTGATTTTTTAAAAATATGAATAAAACACCCATCCTCATTTCCCATTCTTCTGCCTGTTCAGTCCCTTCTCTTGGAGGCAACCTCATAGGAGTCTCTTCTTTGAAAAAGTAACCAAGATCTTAGAACTTTATCTACCCTACTCCATATAATCTTTCTTCCACAACAAGCTAAAGTTCTTTTAATAGCTATATAATACTCCATTGAATTGATTTGTTTTGATTTATAGGTTAAAACAGTTTTGAGACAAGGTCTCATAGCTTGGGCTGACCTCAGACTCCATATGTAAGATGACCTTGAACTGATCTAACTCTACCTCCTGAGTGTTAAAGGTTCCTGGCATGTGCAGCTGCTCCTACTTTTATGTGATGCTGGGGACTCTTGCATGCTAAGCAAGTGCTCATCTTTCTGTGTGTGTATGTTGAGACATTTACAAGTAAAGCGTGTCTGTATCTGTAAGATACAGTTGCTGGATCAAGGGAATATACATGTAAATTGTTTTCTGTGGGGAATGCCAGTTTACACTCCCCTAGGCCCTTTGTGTCTGTGTTGCAGGAACGAGCACAGAGCAAAGCCAGCACAATCAAAGGAACACACTCACTGGTTTATTTTTGTTAAAAAGGATGTGTATGTATGTGTCAGCCCAAACTGGAATAGTGAGCATTGAGCTAACTGACTTGGTTATGATGGCTTCCCATCTTTTATCACTGATCTATTTATCACTCACTATTTAGACCAGAGTGATGATTGTCTCATCCCACTGGTGAGAGTTGGACTTCACAGTCCAATGTGGTTGGCTAACTGCAAAGGGAAAGAAAAGGGGTTCAGGAATTATGGGCCCTTGTCATGCTAACTACCTACGTCCTTTTTGTTGTTGTTGTTGTTTCTCTGTGTAGCCCTGGCTGTCCTGGAACTCACTCTGTAGACCAGGCTGGCCTCGAACTCAGAAATCTGTCTGCCTCTGCCTCCCAAGCTCTGGGATTAAAGGCATGTGCCACCACCACCTGGCTACCTGCATCCTTTTTAACATTCATATTTTCAAAAAACTTCAGAACTTATCAGTAAAACATTTTTAAAAGTTTTACAAAGTCTTACAAATATTATGTGCTGAGATTCCATTCTCTCTCTCTTTTTTTTTTTTTTTTTAAACACCCAAGAGCAGCCCTGATGTTCTGGAACTCACTATTTAGACCAGGCTGGCCTTGTGCTCACAGAGATCTGCCTGCTGCTTCCCAAGTGCTGGGATTAAGGGAGTGCACTACCACACCTAGCCGTGTTCCATTGTTCTTTAGGTACTTATTTTTGTGGTGTTGGTGGTCAGACTGTCTGCTTTTGTGCAGGTGTTTTGACAGCATGTATATGTCATGGTACTTATGAGCCTGGTACTTGTAGAGGCCAGAAGAAGGTGTCGCTAGTGTCCTGGAACTGGAGTTAGAGATGGTTGTGAGTGACCCCATGGTACTGGGAACTGAAGCTCTGCAAGAGCAGCCAGTGCTTAGGCACAGTCATTGAGCAGTTCACCAGTTCCTTAGGGTTACAGAAGACTGGCTATATTTCACTGTCATTTATTTCTTGAGTAGTCACTCCCACGCCCTTCTTTTTATTTATTTTTCTTTTCCCCTTTGGCTTTATTGGGCATCATAGGTGCTAGGCAAACACTTTTACCACTGAGCTACATACCTCCAGGCCAGAACCCAAGTTTCTGATGGTTGTGTTGCCCATTTTATACTATTGAGTTAAAATTTACTAGTCCGGTTTTTTGAGTGTGTGTGTGGGGGGGTGGTGTGTGGCAAGATAGTTTCTGGATTTTTGAGCCAGGCTTACATTTTTTCTATGATATCATTTAAAGCAAATGCAGACCAAAACAGAAAACCTTGTCTTGTTTTTTTCTCCTTTTTGGTTTTATTAATAACTACTGACCCAGCTGAACTCTGTTTTTCTTTTCCTCACTACCATTGAATGCTACCTCGAATTTTGGGAGGGTGGGGTGGTAAAAAGTTTTTTTCTTTCTGATGAAATCATAGTTCCATGTTTATGGTAAGTTTTCAACCTACCTAATACCACAGGTGTCCCTGTTCTGTCCATTGCTTGAGTGTAAGTATCCGCATCTGACTCTTTCAGCTGCTTGTTGGACTTCTTGGAGGGCAGCCATGCTAGACTCCTATTTGTAAGCACACCATCCATAGCATCAGTAATAGTGTCGTGGAGCCTCCCCTTGAGATGGATCCCAAGTTGGGTTGGTCACTGGACCTCCTTTTCCTCAGTCTCTTCTCTGTTTTCATCCCTGAAGTTCTTTTAGATAGGAACAATTCTGGGTCAGTTCTTATTTTTTTTTATTTTATTTTTTAATTTTTATTTTGTTTTTTTTTGAGACAGGGTTTCTCTGTATTGCCCTGGCTGTCCTGGAACTCACTCTGTTGACCGGGCTGGCCTCAAACTGAGAAATCCTCCTGCCTCTTGCCTCCCAAGTACTGGGGTCAAAGGCGTGTACCACCACCACCCGGCTGGGTCAGTTTTTTAGCTGTGGGATGGCAACCCCATCCCTCTACTTGATGCCCTGTCTTTCTACTGGAGATGGACTCTACAAGTTCCCTCTCCCCACTATTGGGCATTTCATCTAAGTAAGGTCCCTCCCCTTGAGTCCTGAGAGTCTCACCTCCCAGGTCTCTGGTACATTCTAGACAGTCCTCCCACCTCCTACCTCCTGAGGTTGCCTGTTTCCATTCTATCTGATGGCTCCCAGGGCTTCACTCCTGTTTCCCACCCCCCACCCTCACCCCAAATGCCTGATCATGTTCCCCTTTTCCCCTCCCTGTCCCCTCTCCCACCCAGGTCCTTTCCTCCCTTTGCGGCCTCCCCTCCATCCCCATTGCTTTTCTTCTTTCTCCCAAGTGAGATTGAGGCATCCTCACTCAGATCCTTGTTGACCTTCTTGATTCTACCCTGTACTTTTTTGGCTAATAATCCACTTATTAATGAGAACATACCATGTATGTCCTTTTGGGTTTGAGTTACCTCACTCAAGATGATATTTTCTACTTCCATCCATTTGCCTGCAAAATTTATGATGTCCTAGTTCTTAATAGCTGAGTAGTATTCCATTGTGTAACTGAACCACATTTTCTATATCCATTCTTGTGGGACATCTGGGTTGTTTCCAGCTTCTGGCTATCACACATTAGGAAGGCCACTATGAGTATAGTTGAACACACAGCCCTGTGGAATGCCTGTCATGGAGTCAGCCTGTCTCAGTGCTTTCACAATGAAATAACATTTTTTTAAGGATTTATTTATTTATTTCACGTGTATGAGTACACTGTAGCTGTCTTCAGATACACCAGAAGAGGGCATCGGATCCCCATTACAGATGGTTGTAAGTCACCATGTGGTTGCTGGGAATTGAACTCAGGACCTCTGGGAAAGCAGTCAGTGCTTGCTCTTAAATGCTGAGCCATCTCTCCAGCCCCACAATGAAATAAATTTATGGTCAGAGTTACTACAATAAGAGGAACTGTATCAAGAGTTGCAGTATTAGTACTACTGCTAAAATATTTACTGTCCTTTACTGTCAGCATTTTTCATAAAAGCCTGTCAGATTGTTTCAATTAGTCTTTCTTAGGGTATGAGGACTACCTTGAACATTTGTAACCCCTACAAGACATAGCTGTAATACAGTCAATTGAAGCTTATCCCCCACTAGTTTATAAATAAATGAGACTCAGACTATGGTTATTTTACTTGGCTTTGACAATTACTGGGGGGTAACCGTTTCTACTACGTTTCTAACTGCCAGCCTGGCCACATCCCCAGTGGTGTACCCCAAATACTTGCTGTTTATCCTGGCTACATGCTCATGGCCCATCTCCTCACTTCTCATTCTTCCTCTTTCTACACCTGGTCTCTCCTTTCTCCACTCTTACCCAGCTAACTCAAAACCTACCTACCTCTAATCCCTCCAGTAATTGGCTGTAGTCAATTTTAGTTTTAAATCAAGAATGAAGGTTTGGGGCTGGCGAGATGGCTCAGCAGGTAAGAGCACCGACTGCTCTACTGAAGGTCCTGAGTTCAAATCCCAGCAACCACATGGTGGCTCAGAACCATCTGTAATGAGATCTGACGCCCTCTTCTAGTGTGTCTGAAGACAGCTACAGTGTACTTAATTATAATGATAAATAAATCTTTAAAAAAAAAGAATCAAGTTTGCATGACAAAAGCTTATAAATGTGAGAATTTACTCATAGGCCTAGGCCTAGACCTTCCCTTAGGGTACAGAATTTAGCATTCTAATACATAACAGATCAAACCTCAACACTTATTCTACTGTTTTGAAGCATGGCCTTCAAACTGTGATCTATTCCTACAAAAGCATTGCCATTTGTCTTAGACTGTGTAGCCCTGGCTGTCCTGGAATTCACTGTGTAAATCAGGCTGGCTTCAAACACAGATATCTGCCTTCTGCCTGGTGAGTGCTGGGATTAAAGGATTACCATACAACCTGGCTAAAAATACTGTTATTTGTTCCTGTCTTTAGTCCTAGTACACAGCAAAAACTGAGTTTTCAGAAATCTAGTAGTCGTCCTTAATGCTAATACATTATCACTAAATTCTATTGCTTTTTAAAAATGTGTATGGTTTTTTTTTTCCTCTGCATGTTTGTGTACCACTCTTGTGCCTGATGCCTTTGGAGACCAGAAGAGGGCACCAGATCCTTTGGAATTGGTTACAGATTATTCTGAGCTGCCATGGGGTGGTGGGAATAGAACCTTCATTCTTTGGAAGAGGTAGCCAGTGCTTTTAACTGCTGAGCTCTCTCTCCAGTTCCAAGTTTATGTCCTAAATTTGCATCTAAAAATTTCTTACAGTCATCAACAACTTCATTGACAGATATAAGGAGCCTGTGAACTCATCTGTCTCTTGCTACTCGTGTGTAACTCTGGGCCATCATGGCCTGCTACTTGTGCTCCCCATCTTGTCTCTCCACTTTGCTAATTTTATGCTAAGCTTTCCAGTCTTTTAACTGCTAACTGTACTTTTGATGTAATCCCACTCCTCTTTGTTCACACACAGGTTAGGGTTTTTGTTTGGATTTTTGTTGTTGTTTTGCTTTGCTTTGCCTTCTTTTCTCTTCCTTCCTTCCTTCCTTCCTTCCTTCCTTCCTTCCTTCCTTCCTTCCTTCC
>JADRCD010183377.1:3719-21653 GCA_019843815.1 Montemys delectorum
AAAACAAAACAAAACAAAACAAAACAAAACAAAACAAAACAAAACAAAACCAAAAATCTCAAGGGTCTTTTTCTGAAACCTTGGCTGGCCTTGAGCTCACTGAAATCTGCCTGGGATTAAAGGTGTTTGCCACCACGCCCTACTTTAAATCCCTCCCTTTCATCTTTGATTTAGGTTTCTATTCCCTCAGAGCTACAGCCTAGTACAAAGTATAGTGTCAGGGTTTCTGGGAGAAGCTTCTGAAAGTAGTCTACTTGGCTTTAGTCACAGTGCCTGACAGACAGCATGTGACTGATCCCTGTTTGGGAAGAAATATACTAACTGACATATGGCTACATCAGAGTAACCCAGACAACCTAGATGACCAGAGTCACGGAGCAAAAGAATAAAATCATAGTGAACATAAGGCAAAGCCTGAGAAATCACGAGAGCAATGGCAAATATTCAAGGAAGGTACCAGCCTGTTCCCCATATTCAAGGAAAGGTACCAGCCTGTTCCCCATATTCAAGGAGGGGTACCAGCCTGTTCCCCATATTGAAGGAGGGGTACCAGCCTGTTCCCCATATTCAAGGAAAGGTACCAGCTTGTTCCCCAGTTGCTGTTATGCTGAGGCTTCGGCTTTGGTGCATGAAATTATTACTGACGTTGGGTGCACATACGTGTTTAAAGTGTGGTTTTCTAGTTATTTTCTAGTTCTGAAGTTTGACTCTGCTCTCTGTTCAGAGGGAGAAAGAAAGGAAAGGGAGAAGGGAGGAAAGAAGAAAAAAGGGGGCAAAGAGAGAGGGAAGGGAAAAAAAGAGAGGAAGGAGGAAGAAAGGGAGATGGGGAGAAAGAAAAGAAGACAGACGGGAAGAAAGAAGGAAGGAAGAAAGGAGGGGAGAGAGTCATCAGCATAATTAGTACCCCAGTCCTTAAACACTTTTCTCCTCAAGCCACTTAGAATTAACTCCTTGTGACCAAGACCCTCCCTGCTGAGTAAGAGAGACCAGAGGGGTTTACATCTTGGTAAACCGTTTCTACAATCAATTCCCAAGAGCCTCTTCCATTTTATTAATGCTCCACACATAATGAGTTCTAGTCAAAGGGGGAAACACTGCTTTGGATGGTCAGACGAAACCCATAGCAGATAGAGCTTTGGTAAAACTGCTGCTATTCATCATGATTTCAAACTCTCCTTAGTGCCTATTGTGATAACTAATTCCTTTCCTGGGGAGACGATGTCGCCTGCCTCTGCAGAAGTCCTCAAAGAAGAGTAAATCTGCTTCAAAGTTCATGAGAATGTCTTCCCCTGGCTTAGATGATTGCTTCCCCTTGGCCGCCTAGGTAGAGTCCTCCACCCTCACAGCTAACTTTAACACACCTCCAGCTAGACCCAGAGTCCTTGTGTTTAGGGCAGAACTACATTGCATGAAAATGACTTGAAAGGATCCTGTGAGAGCTGCTAGAAGCTCAGGTGGGGTCCAATGTCTAACCCTACCTACTCCTTTCCTGGGAGTTCGTCAATAGTAACAGGCACTCTGGTGATGGTCCCTTGTAAGCAGGCATAGCCAATTTGGCAAAGACAGCAACTGTTTGGCTCAAAGGACCAGTTTCTACAATGGTATCACATCAATGTTACATGGAAAAGATCATAAAGCACTGGAGAAAAACGTTTCAATTTTAGTTGATTACTCCATAGTCACTCTATGCGATGATAGAGAGGATGAGGGTAATGTTAGTGTACCTTGAGCAGAATCAGGACATCCTTGGCACAGTGTGGAACTCTCTGTGTGAACCACCCTAAAAAGCCTTTCTGAAAGTCATTGAGTTCAGTCCACCATCCCTGTCTAATGGATGATCTGCACAGACAATGTGCTCTTACTTCTGCACTGAGCAAAATTTTAATTCAATCCATTTACATCCTTCCCAATGCTTATTATTTTCAGGCATCTAATTTGTAGCAGCTTTGTGATGGAGACTCATGTGTCTGGGTTCGTCTAGCTTGCATCTGTAAGGCTGTGAACTTCTTTACATGCTCTGTGTTCATGCCAATAGTCTCTTCTGTCAAGGCTCTGTATGAATTTAAATAACAATTTGAAAACATCTGGTTCATTGACTAAATGCAATCTTTGTACAATTCATTGGAGATTTAGAATTCATTCCCAATTATATGAACTAGTTTGTGTCAGTGTAACATAGTAAGAAAGAGTGAAGTTTGGCCTCAGAGATGATTTATATTCCTCTGACATCTAGTTCTAATTAGTGGAAAATCTTTTTTGAGTCTCTTGGTTAAGCCTAGTAATAATACATACTTGGTAGGCTCTTAAATTATCTTTATTTATAAGATGGCTTAATATGTTGTTTTTCCCAGGTGTTAAAAGCATTTAAGGAAATGAAGTAACAAAATGGTTTAACCAGAAACCCTTTAAAATCTCTCTCTCTCTCTCTCTCTCTCTCTCTCTCTCTCTCTCTCTCTCTCTCTGTGAACATATCAAAACATCAATAGAGCTTTGGAATCACAGTGTTCATATGAATTGCTCCTCACTCTTCCACATGATAGGTGGAGGCTCACAATCCTTTACACAGGATGATGGAGGATCATGATCCTACTTTACACAAGACAGTTGGGGTACTTAAGGATTAAGTGCTTTCAGAGGGATGAAAAACAAACAGAAATAATCAACACAAGGACAACTGAAAGTACACTTCAGATTGACTGGTTTTTTGGCTTTTTTTTCTTTTTTCTTTTTTCAAGACAAGGTTTCTCTGTGTAGCCCTGGCTGTCCTGGAACTCACTCTGTAGACCAGGCTGGCCTCAAACTCAGAAATCTGCCTGTTTCTACCTCTCAAGTGCTGGGATTAAAGGCATGCGTCATCACTGCCCAGCTTGACTCTTGTTTTATGAGGAAAACAAATTTCATATTCAAAGACCCAAGAGCTACCTTTATTCTAGAATTAAAGCTTGCAAGTGACATTTTGTTTTATTTTATATTTTGTATTTTGAGACAAGGTACTCTCTACATAGTTCTGGCTGTCCAGATATATAACTTGACATATGTTCACTGTATAGACTAGTTTTATGTAGCCTAGAACTCACAGAAAGCCACCTGCCTCAGCCTCCTGAGTGCTAGGAGAAAAGGTATGTGCCACTCTATCCTGCAGTCCTGTAAGTTTTAATGGGAAAACCCTTGGCAACGTTATCAGTGAAGTGACATACATAACCACATACATGTTGTATACATAGGCCTCGACTGAAAGCAATACATAAATAATACACAGAAGTGAATGAGATAATGTTATCTTGTCTCAATTGTTTCCTGACTCCATTTTGTGTTAGCATAGGTGTTTTTTTCCATCACTAAAATCCTAAAGAGTCATATCTACCTTAGCAGTACATTCTGAACTTTCCATGACCTTGACCATAGTGACCTATGGCCCATGGTCCATATATAACCCAAACAACTGATCTTTTTGCTAACACAAATGCTACAAGGTTCCCTTGACCTTCACTTGACAAAGACAGCGCTGTGGTTTTTGTCTTTAAAAATCCTGAACTTTAAGGTGGAGAATTCTTTGGGGCCGTGGCTTGCTCTCTGTTGCCTGCTAATGAAAATTCTAATTTGAACTTTTATGCATGAAGGTGTGTAACTTTCCCACCTGGGCTACAGCAACAGATGTCAATTAAGAATGTGAAAGGAGACTTCAGGATTCAATTTCCACTGCCCCTGTTCCTAGCTCTGGAGCAATCTTCAGTTCCCACTGTCCCTGCTCCTAGCTCTGATGCACTTTGTTTTTCCTAAACTGGAACTTCTGGATCTGGACAAGTACTTGGAGACAGCATGGCAGAGGAGGTACTGTCCCGAGAAACACCTGAAGCAGCCGGGTGATTTTGTGATCTACTCTTGGAAGAGCTCACTCTATAGCCAGTATCAATGTCAGCCACAGTGTGGGGGACATGCACGGACAGTTTATGATCATGGCTGAAAGACGCCCAGAGTAGAGGAGACCCTCACTCAAGTCTCAGGACGACAGGACCACCCAATAACTCACGAAAGACCGATCTTACTGCAATCACATGAGGTTTATTCTGGCCAGATCTGGGGTCGAACTCGTAGCTTAACAGGCCAGTGGAGTTCGACCCAGAGCACCAAGAGTAAGGGGTATTTAAAGGGAAAAACCACAAAGGGGGGGGTGAGGGGGTTACCAAGGATACATAACATAAAAGCAGTGGAGGATTCTATAGAGACCCACTCTCTAGTTGAGTCAAGGTCACAAGGAAGTCATCCTGCCCATTTATTGTCTAGAGGAACGTAATCTTCTTCTACCTATCGGCAGGGTGGAGAGCCTCATGAACCAGTTGACCTTCATTCCTAGTTCCGCCCTCATTGTAGTTCGGCCAGGAGGAACTGGTCTCAGGAACCAGAGCCCTGAGGCTCTGAGTTAAGCCAAGTTCCTGGAACCAGAGCTCTGAACTGGCTGACCTGCATTCTTAGTTCTGCTCAGTCTGCTAGGGGTCATAAAAAACTTATTTTTATATTTTTTAATGGCAAGCTATTCAAACTGGAGTTTAGATTCCTGACACAAATTGCATATTTATAGGTTAGTGTGTAGAGAGGTTACTATAGTTTGGAGTCCTTCACTTACATTCTTGCATTAAAGGCTAAATGACCTGATCATACTACAATTTTTATTAGATATTTTCATTATTTACATGTCAAATAATATCCCCTCTCCTGGTTTCCCCTCTGGGAAAAAAAAAAGAAAGAAAAAGAAAGAAAAGAAAAACAAAACAAAACAAAGCAAAACATGCCGCAGGCCGGCCGATCTGGGCCTCCCTCAACCCATGGGAGAAACAGGGTCCTAGTCAGGTCCACAAGGCATAGGTGAAGAGTGACAAACAGCTGACACAAGGGTATGTGAATCTGAATGTATTTCTTAAAAATGGCATCAGACTTGTACAGCTATTGCAAAAGACAAATGATAAATCTAGCAGCTTAGTAATTAAGGTAAATCTGTGGCCATCTGAAACACACTGGGTTTAAAAACAGCAGCCATCCCCTCTGGACTGGTGCAGCATCCCCGGGCTCCAAGCATGCTGGGGCCTCATGGGCCGGTCTGAGTCCTGCGGGGCTGCGGGTGAGCCAGCCAGGAGGACTGAGGCTCCAATCTCCAATGCTGACTCTAGAATGCTGACTCTAGAATGCTGAATGCTCAACTGCTCAATCTCTTGAATTTCGACTGGTGCTGCACCCCCCGGGGCTCAAGCACTCTGGGCCCGGGGGGCTGCAGAACTCCATGAATCTAAGTCCTAATCCATCTAAGTTCTAGTTCTAGTCAGAGTGTGAGCGAGTCCAACTGCTCAATGCAGACTCCTCTATCTGGAATGCTGACTGACTGTTCCACACTGTCTCTCACACACACACTCCCCTCAAGTTCCCACCCATCCTAGGTAAAACGCCCACTATGCTCATCTTCTGGGCTAGTAGAGACATGTCTCTTGTTAGTTCCTAGGAGTGGTTCAGTTGTAGTCTTTGACTAAGAATGAGGATTTTATTTGACCTTACCCTGGGATAAGTCTCCCATTGTGTGAGCTTCCATGCCATATTCCCTTCCTTATTTCCCTAACAATGCCAGAGGCAATTAGTCTGGGTGGGTAACATTCCAAACCAGGGTTTGGCTAGGAAGTTGGAACTTGGTAAAAGGTCAGAGAGAAATGTCCGATTTTCTCTCTAGCTGTCATATTTTGGTGGGCATCTAGCACAAGAGTATGAGGACATATCTGGGCTACCTCTGAGTTAGGGGGTACCAGGCGACAATGCAGGTGCAGGAGCTGGCTTTCTTTAAGCTTATGACTCAGATACTGCGGTCATGAAAGGTCTGCGTGGCAAAAACAAAAACAAAACTCTGTTCCCTCCTCCCACCCCCTGCTCACCAACCCACCCTCTCTCACTTCTTGGCCTTGACATTCCCCTGCACTGGGGCATAGAAGCTTCACAGGGCCAAGGGCCTCTCTTCCCATTGATGACCAATTAGGCCATCCTCTGCTATACATATGCTGCTGGAGCCATTAGTCCCACCATATGCACTCTTTGGTTGATGGTTTAGTCCCTGGGAGCTCTGAGGTTACTAGTTAGTTCATATTGTTGTTCATCCTATGGGGCTGCAAATCCTTCAGCTCCTTGGGTCCTTTCTCTAGCTCCTTCATTGGGGAACCTGTGCTCAGTCCAATGGATGGCTGTGAGCCTCTACTTCTGTATTAGTTGGGTACTGTCAGAGCTTCTCAGGAGACAGCTATATCAGGCTCCTGTCAGCCAGTATTTGCTGGCATCAATGATAGTGTCTGGATTTGATGATTGAATATGGGATGGATTCCCAGGTGGAACAATCTCTGGATTGTCCTTCCTTTAGTCTCTGCTCCATAGTTTGACTCTGAAACTCTTTCTATGGGTCCCTTTTAAGAAGGAACGAAGTATTCATACTTTGGTCTTCTTTCTTCTTGAGTTTTTTGTGGTTTGTGGATTGTATTTTGGGTATTCCGAGCTTCTGGGCTAATATCCATGTGCATACCATGTGTGTTCTTTTGTGATTGGGTTACCTTACTCAGAATGATATTCTCCAGATCCATCCATTTCCCTAAGAATTTCATAAATTCATTGTTTTTAATAGCTGATTAGTACTCCACTGTATAGATATACCATATTTTCTGTATCCATTCTTCTGTTGAGGGACATCTAGATTGTGTCCAGTTTCTGGCTATTAGAAATAAGGCTGCTATGAACATAGTGGAGCATGTGTCCTTATTACATGTTGGAACATCTTCTGGGTATATGACCAGGAATGGTATAGCTGGGTCCTCTGGTAGTACTATGCCCAATTTCCTGAGGAACTGCAAAACTGATTTCCAGAGTGGTTGTACCAGCTTGCAATTCCACCAGCAATGAAGGAGTGTTCCTCTTTCTCAACAACCTCTCCAGCATCTGCTGTCACCTGAGTTTTTGATTTTAGCTATTCTGACTGGTGTGAGATGGAATCTCAGGGTTGTTTTGATTTTCATTTCCCTGATGACTAAGGATGTTGAACATTTCTTTAGGTGCTTCTCAGCCATTTGGTATTTGTCAGTTGTGAATTCTTTGTTTAACTCTGTACCTCATTTTTTAATAAGGTTATTTGGTTCTCTGGAGTCTACCTTCTTGAGTTCTTTGTATATATTACATATTAGCCCTCTATCAGATACAGAATTGGGAAAGATCTTTTCCCAATCTGTTGGTTGCCATTTTGTCCTATTGACAATGTCCTTTGCTTACAGAAGCTTTGTAATTTTTATGAGGCCCCATTTGTCAATTCTTGATCTTAGAGCATAATCTATTAGTATTCGCTTGAGGAAATTTTCCACTGTGTGCCCAGGTGCTAAAGGCTCTTCCCCACTTTTTCTTCTGTTAGTTTCAGTGTATCTGGTTATGTGGAGGTCCTTGATGCACTTGGATTTGAACTTTGTACAAGGAGATAGGAATGGATCAATTTGCATTCTTCTACATGCTAAGCACCAGTTGAGCCAGCACAATTTTTTGAAAGTGCTGTCTTTTTTCCACTGGATGGTTTTAGCTCCTTTGTCAAAGATCAAGTGTGTGGGGGTTCATTTCTGGGTCTTCAATTCTATTTCATTGATCCACTTGCATGTTACTGTACCAATACCATACAGTTTTTATCACAATTGCTCTGTAGTTCAGTTTAAGGTCAGGGATGGTGATTCTACCAGAAGTTCTTTTATTGTTTAGAATAGCTTTTGCTATCCTAGGTTTTCTGTTATTTCAGATGAATTTGCAAATTACTCTTTCTAAGTCTGTGAACAATTGAGTTGGAATTTTGATGGGGATTGCATTGAATCTGTAGATAACTGTTGGCAAGATGGCCATTTTTACTATATTAATCCTACCAATCCATGAGCATGGAGATCTTTCCATCTTCTGAGATCTTTGATTTCCTTCTTCAGAGACTTGAAGTTTTTGTCACACAAATCTTTTACTTGCTTAGTTAGGGTCACACTAAGGTATTTTATATTATTTGTAACTATTGTGAAGGGTGTTGTTTCCCTAATTTCTTTCTCAACCTGTTTATCCTTTGTGTAGAGGAAGGCAATTTATTTACTTGAATTAATTTCATATCCAGCTACTTTGTTGAAGTTGTTTATCAGGTGTAGGAGTTCTCTAGTGGAAGTGGAATTTTTAGGGTCACTTAATTATGCTATCATATCATCAGCAAATAGTGATAATTTGACTTCTTCCTTTACAATTTGTATCCCTTTGATTTCCTTTTGTTGTCTAGTTTCTCTGGCTAGGATTTCAAGTACAATATTGAATAGATAGGGAGAGAGTGAACAGCCTTGTCTAGTCCCTGATTTTAGTGAGATTGCTTCAGGTTTCTCTCCATTTAGTTTGATGTTGGCTACTGGTTTGCTGTATATTGTTTTTTACTATATTTAGGTATGAGCCTTGAATTTCTGATCTTTCTAAGACTTTTATCATGAAGGGATGTTGGATTTTGTCAAATGCTTTCTCAGCATCTAATGAAATGATCATATTTTTTTTTCTTTGAGTTTGTTTATATAGTGAATTACGTTGATGGATTTTTGTATATTGAACCATCCCTGCACCCATGGGACGAAGCCTACTTGATCATCATGGATGATCATTTTGATGTGTTCTTTGATTCAGTTTGCAAGAATTTTATTGAGTATTTTTGCATCGATATTCATAAAGGAATTTGGTCTGAAGTTTTCTTTCTTTGATATTCATAAGGGAAATTGGGCTGAAATTTTCTTTCTTCATTAGGTCTTTGTGTGGTTTAGGTATCAGAGTAATTGTGGCTTCATAGAACAAATTGGGTAGAGTGCCTTCTGTTTATATTCTGTGGAATAGTTTGAGGAGTATTGGTATTAGGTCTTTTCACAAGATCTGATAAAACTCTGCACTAAAACCATCTGGTCCTGGGCTTTTTTTGGTTAGGAGACTGTTAATGACTGTTTCAATTTCGTTAGCAGATATAGGACTGTTTAGATCATTTATCTGATCTTGATTTAACTTTGGTGCCTGCTATCTGTCTAGAAAATTGTCCATTTCAGCCAGGTTTTCCAGCTTTGTTGAACATAGGCTTTTGTAGTAGGATGTCATGATTTTTTGGATTTCCTCAGTTCCTGTTGTTATGTTTCCCTTTTCATTTCTGATCTTGTTAATTAGGATATTGTCTCTGTGCCCACTAGCTAGTCTGTCTAAGGGTTTGTCTATTTTGTTGATTTTCTCAAAGAACCAGCTCCTGGTTTGGTTCTTTTTGTTTCCATTTGGTTGATTTCAGCCCTGAGTTTGATTATTTCCTGCCTTTAACTCCTTTTGAGTGAATTTGCTTCTTTTCGTTCTAGAGTTTTCAGATGTGCTGTCACATTGCTGGTGTATGCTCTCTCCAGTTTCTTTTTCAAGGCACTTAAAGCTATGAGTTTTCCTCTTAGGACTGCTTTCATTGTGTCCCATAAGTCCATGTTGTGGCTTCACTTTCATTAAACTCTAGAAAATCTTTAATTTCTTTCTTTATTTCATCCTTGACCAAATTATCATTGAGTAGAGTGCTGTTTAGCTTCCACATTTATGTGGGCTTTCTATTGTTTATGTGTTATTGAGGAGCAGCCTTAGTCTATGGTGATCTGATAGTATGCAAGGAATTGTTTCAATCATCTTGTATCTGTTGAGGCCTGATTTGTGACTGATTATATGGTCAATTTTGGAGAAGGTACCATGAGGTACTGAGAAGAAGGTATATCCTTTTGTTTTAGGATAAAATGTTCTATAGATATCTGTTAAATCCATCTGTTTTATAACTTCTGTTAGCATCACCGTGTCTTTCTTTAGTTTCTATTTCCATGATCTGTCCACTGCAGAGAGTGGGGTGTTGACGTCTCCCACTATTATTGTGTATTGAATATACAATATTTTATTTTTGAATGTATTGCATTTGGAGCACAGAAGTTCAGAATTGAGAGTTCATCTTGGGAGATGTTACCTTTGATGAGTATGAAGTGTCCCTCCTTACCTTTTTTGTTCACTTTAGGTTGAAAGTCAATTTTATTTGATATTTGAATGGCTACTCAACCTTGTTTTCTGGAACCATTGGCTTGGAAAATTGTTTTTCAGCCTTTTATTCTGAGATATTTGTCTGTGTCACTGAGGTGGGTTTCCTGTATGCAACAAAATGTTGAGTCCTGTTTATGGACCCAATCTGATAGTCTATGTCTTTTTATTGGGGAATTGAGTCCATTGATATTAAGAGATATTAAGGAAAAAAGATTGTTGCTTGCTGTTATTTTTGTTGTTAGAGTTGGAATTCTGTTCATGTGGCTATCTTCTTTTAGTTTTGTTGGAAGATTACTTTGTTGCTTTTTCTAGGATGTAGTTTCCCTCCTTGTGTTGGAGTTTTCCATTTATTATCCATTGAAGGGCTGGATTTGTGGTAAGATATTGTGTAAATTTGGTTTTGTCATGGAATACTTTGGTTTCTACATCTAAGGTAATTAAAAGTTTTGTTGGGTATAGTAGCCTGGGTTGGCATTTGTGTTCTCTTAGGTCTGTATGATATCTGCCCAAGATCTTCTAGCTTTCATAGACTCTGATGAGAAGTCTGGTGTAATTCTGATAGGCCTGCCTTTATATGTTACTTGACCTTTTTCCCTTACAGCTTTTTAGTATTCTTTCTTTGTTTTGTGCATTTGGTGTTTTGACTATTATGTGGCAAGAGGAATTTCTTTTCTGGTCCAGTCTATTTGGAGTTCTATAGGCTTCTTGTATGTTCATGGGCGACTCTTTCTTTAGGTTAGGGAAATTTTCTTCTATAATTTTGTTGAAGATATTTACTGACCCTTTAAGTTGGAAGTCTTCACTCTCTTCTATACCTATTATCCTTAGGTTTGGTCTTCTCATTGTGTCCTGGATTTACTGGATGTTTTGGGTTAGGAGCTTTTTGCATTTTGTGGTTTCTTTGACTATAGTTTCAATGTTTTCTATGGTATTTTCTGCACCTGAGATTCTATCTCTTGTATTCTGTTGGTGATACTTGCATCTATGACTTCTGACTTCTTTCCTAGGTTTTCTATCTCAAGAGTTGTCTCTCTTTGTGATTTCTTAATTGTTTCTACTTCCATTTTTTTGGTCCTGGATGATTTTGTTCCATTCCTTCACCTGTTTTTTTGTGCTTTCCTGTAACTCTTTAAGGGATTTTTGTGTTTCCTCTTTAAGGGCTTCTACTTGTTTACTCATGTTCTCCTGTAATTCTTGAAGGGATTTTTGTGTTTCCACTTTAAGGGCTTGTACCTGTTTACCTGAGTTCTCCTGTATTTCTTTAAGGGAGTTATTTATGTCCTTCTTAAATTTCTCTATCACCCTCATGAGATATCATTTTAGATCCAAATCTTGATTTCCTGGTATTTTGGGGTATCCAGGACTTGCTGTGGTGGGAGAACTATGTTCGGATGATGCCAAGTAGTCTTGGTTTCTGTTAGTAAGAATCTTATGTTTGCCTTTTGCCATCTGTTGATCTCTGATGTTAGATGTTCTTCCTGTCTCTGGCTGGAGCTTGTTCCTACTGTGGGTCTGTAAGCCTGTGTCAGCACTTCTGGGAGATCAGTTCTCCTCTGGTAAGACTAGTGTGCAGAGGGTTGTGAATCAGCTGTCCCACCTGAGTCCTGGGGTCAGAGTACTCCCTGGAGACAAGTTCTCTGCTTGCACGAAATGTGCACAGAGGGCTATGGATCAGCCTTCAGTCTTAGTTGTAGAGAAAGGTAGAAGGATCCTGTCCTAGCTTCCCTGCTGCTTCTGAGGCCTGTGCCTCCAGTCTGGTCCCACCTTAAGAAGTCACTAGAGAGAAAATGGTGATCCCACCTGAGTCCCTGTTCAAAGCACTCCCTGGAGACAAGCTCTCTGCTTGCTGGGAGGGCTGTGGATCCACCTTCCCTCCTAGTTGTAGAAGGAGATAGAAAGCCATATTACATTTTTAAGAGGAAATCAAGAGTGTGGACAGATAATATAGGTGTGTGGATTTTACAATGCGTGCCAAATTGTATCAAAGTTTTTGGCATGCTCACAGTAGCAGCATTAATTGATGAGCAGATTTTGTCTGTTCATGGTGTTTATCTCCTTGGATCAAAACACTGGATCAAATTCAAATCATTGAATAAATCAGGAAATCCCTCGCAAAGGAGTCTTTAACCGGGTATGATCCTGAAGATGTAGCGATATTTGGGCATTCAGTCCCAAAGGTGAGCTTGGCTTTTTGAAACAGAAGTTGTAAATGAGTTTGTTCATTTCAACTGTTTAAAATTCATCTTCAGAGCACATCAGCTTATAAGTTTCTATTTGACAAGAATCTGGTCACAGTGTGGTCTGCTCCTAACTACTGCTAATATTAATTACTTCCATCTTGGTCTAAGTGTCAATATGAGAGAACCAAAGTTATTCGGGGCAGTTCCAGGATCAGTACATGTTATTCTTCCCAGAACCATGATTTTTATATTTGCATGGAGTCATCTGTCATCCCACTGGCCCATTAATTTTTGCCCTCTTTTACACCAACTTTCTTGTATTACCCTCTATAATATACAGATTATTGAACATTTTGTGGCTGAAATGCGGCCTCTTAGTTTTAAAGTTTTTTTAATTGTCTAAATTTATTGTTTGTTATATTTCAATACCCATCTTTTCCTATGAATTCCATCACTCACTTATCCCATATTATAAATGTGTGAGAAAACTCATCTTAATACTCTCAAGAAGAAATGTCTTACTTCTCACATTGTTCTATGTAAGCTCTTGTGTAGTTGCTGTTCCAGAAAGACAGAAGTATTTTCTTTTTAAAAAAAACGGTTAACAATGAACTGAAATACTCCTTCTTATGTACCATTCAGCCTTCTGTTTTAGTTTGCTAAGTTTTAAGAAATGTCAGAGTAGTATTCCATTGTGTAAATGTACCACATTTTCTGTGTAAATGTACCATCAAATGGATACATTTTCTGTATCCATTCCTCTGTTGAGGGACATCTGGGTTCTTTCCAGCTTCTGGCTAT
Organism: Montemys delectorum; assembly: GCA_019843815.1. Taxonomy (NCBI): domain Eukaryota; kingdom Metazoa; phylum Chordata; class Mammalia; order Rodentia; family Muridae; genus Montemys; species Montemys delectorum. The sequence continues at coordinate 16,799 of JADRCD010183377.1, forward strand.
TATAAATAAGGCTGCTATGAACATGGTGGAGCATGTGCCCTTATTACATGTTGGAGCATCTTCTGGGTAAATGCCCAGGAGTGGTATAGCTGGGTCCTCAGGTAGTATTATGTCCAGTTTTCTGAGGAACCACCAGGCTGATTTCCAGAGTGGTTGTACCAGCTTGCAATCCCACCAGCAATGGTACATTTATACAATGGAATTCTACTCAGCTATTAAAAACAATGAATTCATGATATTCATAGATGAATGGATGGAACTTAAAAATATCATCCTGAGTGAGGTGACTCAGTCACAAAAGAACACACATGTTATTTACTCACTGATACGTAGATATTAGCCCAAAAGTTCAGAATACCCAAGATTCAACTCACAGATCATATGAAACCGAAGAAGAAGGAAGACCAAAGTGTGGATGCTTCAATGCTTCTTAGGGGAACAAAATACTCACAGGAGGAAATATGGAGACAAAGTGTGAAGCAGAGACCAAAGGAAAGGCCATCCAGACACTGCCTAACCTGGAGATCCATCCCATATATAGTCACCAAAGCCAGATGCTATTGCAGATGCCAAGAAGTGCTTGTTGACAGGAGCCTGATATGGCTTTCTCCTGAGAGGCTCTGCCAGAGCCTGACAAATACTGAGGCAGATGCTCACAGCCAACCCCCTGGGGGTGGGGTCAGGTTCCCAATGGAGGAGTTGGAGAAGGGACTGAAGGAACTGAGGGGGTTTGCAGCCCCATGGGAAGAGCAACAGTGTCAACCAGCCAGACCTCCCAGAGCTCCCAGGGACTGGACCACCAACCAACCAGTACACATGGAGGGACCCACGACTCAGGCTGAATATGTAGCAGAGGATGGCCTTGTTGAACATCAATCAGAGGAGGGACCCTTGTGATTGAGGGTGTTCAAAGCCCCATTGTAGAGGAATTCCAGGGCAGGAAGATTGGGAGTGGGTGGGTAGGTAGGTGGGGGAGTTCACTCAGCAAAGTTGTCCAGGGGACAGAGGGAGCTTCAACTGCATGAGTTATGTGTACTTGTCCCAGCTATAAACATCACTGTCCTTTGTTGGATGATGTTTTAAAATAATATAAAATAAATTTACCTAAAGATCAAATATATCTAGATATGAAAGGAAGGCTGTCAAGATGCTCAGTGGTTAAGAGCATGCAATGTTCTTTCAGAAGATGTTGAGGCTCCTCCAGAGGCTGTAATTCCAGTTGCATGGAACTGCACACCTTCTTCTGGACATTGGTCTTCAGAACACACAGCTACTATGGTTTCATGCAGAAGACATGCACAGGGTCAAGCCAATCAACATTCCAGTATGGAGCAGACATGATGTCACAAGTCCCCACAGATGGCGGAGGAGGTATTAGCAGTTGTGGCTTCTAGGGAGGAAGAGTGAGTTTTCATTGAGGGTGAGGCTTGTGGCAGGTGGATTATGTTCCAGCGTATGGCCCTACACACAAATTGGAATCGGTTTGGTTTAAAAAAATTAAAAAGGCATGAAGTTGTAGAGAGAAGATAGACCTGGGGTGGGGAAAGCAGGAAGGAGAAGCAGTGGGGGTGTCAATATGATTAAAATACATTGTATGCCTGTATGTGATTCTCAGAGAATAGAAAGCGTCACATTTCAAAAAAGATTAGGAATAGTATGAGAAACCAAATATAGTAGATTGCTCAGCAGTGTGATTGTTGAGAGCATGCTGTTACTAGTGTACACAAGCAAATGATTTCTGCAATACTCTGAAAGAGGCAGACACCATGCAGAGGGGAGATGAAAACACAGACATCAGTTTCTCATTAAGGTTGTTGGACTGGAGGCAGTTGTATAAATGCTGTGGTCAGCACCCTTTCAAATGTGCTTAGCTAGAGAAGGAAATTGCTCTGTGGAAACGTAGAACCATAATACCACCTCCATAAGCTGTCCATGAGATCAAATTTATGTGTTCTCTCTATATAGTTAAAATTTTATGCTGACATAAGTAAGCAATATCAACTTTTTCAGGGGAATTCATAGCACTGAGGAAACTGACATGTAGATAAGAGAAGATATGACTCAATTATTTTACACAGATGTATTTAACTTGTGAGGATTAATTAGTTTGTTACAGCTGACAAACAAAATACCACAGCTTGGTTGCTTAAGCAACAGAAATTTACGTTCTTGCAGTTCTGCGGGCTAAAACCCAAGGATCAGGTTGTTGCCATGTTTAAGTTTTTCTGAGGTCGCTCCTAGGCTGGCACATAGCCTTTCATGTCCATCTCAGTACAAGAATGGCAGCTAGATTGGAATATGGCCAACACCAAGGATTGTATTTTACTTTACACTCTTTCTAAAAAGCAGAAATCATTCAAGAGCTAATTTTAAATGCCCATGGGGAAATTCACAACAGGGTGAAAACCAGGGGGTGGGGGTGGGGGCGGGGAAAGCATAGTTTCTATATGATTTGGATAAATAGTGATAAACTTGTGAAGGAATGCTGAACCCTGTGACCTGGAAAGAGTCAGCCAATTGCAGGAGGGAGAATGGAGGGATATGAAGCAAGTAGAAGGTAAGGGCTACTTTAGAAGGATGCTCTATATGTCTCCATCACAGCACCAAGTCCCAGGTACTGGTGAGAATTGCTTTTCACCTGGGTACAAGAGGTCGCTTTCTCATCAGACTCTTTCTAGCTTGCTGTATGTAGAAAGCACAGCTCTTCACACACCTGTTCTTTTCAAGCACCCTTAGCACACATCGATCCATCTGGGATTTCTGCACATTTTGGGTGGGAGCTCTGAATTCCTTACCTCCTCTGTAAGACACAGCGTTAAAACACAAATGCATCCTGTCCTGTGTGCTTTTGTTGTAGTTAAACGTCCTTTCTCTATTGCTACATTTTAAAAAAGCTGTTATCGTTCATAAATCGTGTAACACTTAGAGCTTAAAAGTATAGTTTTAGCAGAGGACTAGGTTGATGGATTTTCCTTTGCTTACAAGACCAGGTATTTTTGTTTAACCACTTGTATCAAGAATTCATATATGATTGTTATTTTATTATCTTTTGAAATTCAAATATAATTCCATCATTTCTCCCTCCTCTCCTTTCTCTCCTCTGCTTCTCCCATGCATAATTCCAACTCCCTCACAATTCATGGCTCCATTATTATTATTATTATTATTATTATTAGTATTAGTATTAGTATTAGTAGTAGTAGTAGTAGTAGTAGTAGTTACACACACATAGAAAGATATGTAACTACAAGTGCTCAGTTCATTTAGTGTTGGCTAATGAATTTGATTTCAAGGTTAACAACTTGATATTGGATAATGAGTTATGGAGCTCATTCCTGGGAAGGACAATTTCTCCTGCTCTTATCATTCTTTAGTTGTCTGTAGTTCTTGGTCTAAGGGTGGGTCCCTGAGAGATTTCCCCCTTTCATGTTAGCATGTCTATTGATGATTTATTTTTGTTTTGTTGTTAATGTTGTTATTGTTATTGTTCAAGTCTTATTTACTCAGTCATATTGTTAAAAGTATCTTAACTAAAGATTCTCTGTAATTTGTTGGAGACACAAATCCATGGAAGTCTTCCTAGTCTTCTGGCTCTTAAAATATTTGATCCTTCTCTTTTAGGAGTTTCCCTGAGGCTTCGATGCAAGAGCTATGTAGTAGATGTTTCTACTGGGGCTTAGCACCACACTACAGTTGTTCTTTGTAACGATAATCATTTGTTGCAAAGAGACATGTTTTGATGAGGGATGAGATTTTCAATTGTCTTTGAAGAATAAGTATGTAGAATGTAATTAAGAATTATTGTTTATCATTACTTAATATTTTGATACAGGATCTCACTGTGTAGCCCTTGGTGGATTAGAATGCATTATGTAGACCAGGCTCATCTTCAACTCACAGAGATCTGCCTACTTCTGCTTCTGGAGCACTGGAATTAATGTCTGCATCAACATACCTGGCCAGGTAGCAGTTAGGAAATTTACTGTCTTGGTAAAGCAGAAGTGCCACGGACTGGGGGTTTTCTTTCGGGGGTTCCTTGTGCCACGGGAGGATGGGTTTTGGCCAAGTGTGCTCGGGATTTGACTGTGACAGACAGACTCACACAAGTAGTGTAGGATCTGAATGTATTTCTTAAAAATGGCATGAGACTTTTACAATCATTGCAAAAGAGAAATGAAAAATCTGGCAGCTCAACAGTCAAGGTACATTTGAGGCTACCTAAAATACATTGGGTCTAAAAACAGCAGCCACCTCTTCTGGACTTATGCAGCACCCTCAGGCTCCAAGCACGCTCGGGCTGCATGGGCCTGGCCGGAGTCTTGCAGGGCTGTGGGTGAGCCAGCCAGAAGGATAGAAGTTCGAATCTCGAATGCTGACTCTAGAATGCTGAATGCTTGACTGCTCAATCTCTTGAAACTCGACTGGTGCTGCACAACCACCCCCAGAGCTCTTGGGCCCAGGGGGGTGGGGTGGGTGTGGGGCTGCGGACTGCATGAATCTAAGTCTTAGTCCACCTAAGTTCTAGTTCTAGTTAGAGTGCGAGCGAGTCCGAATGCTCAATGCAGACTCCTCTATCTAGAATGCTGACTGCTGCACACTGTCTCTCTCACACACACTCGGCTCAAGGTCCCACCCATCTTAGGTAAAATGCTCACTATGCTAATCTTCTGGGCTAGTAGAGACAGGTCTCTTGCTATTTCTTAGGAGTGGTTTAGCTGCAGTACTTAACTGAGAATGAGGATTCCACTTAACCTTATCCTGGGATAAGTCTCCCCTTTTGTAAGCTTCAATGCCGTATTCCCTTCCTTATTTCCCTAACAATGCCAGAGGCAATTAGTCTGGGTGGGTAATATTC
>JADRCD010183378.1:0-10899 GCA_019843815.1 Montemys delectorum
TTTTTTTTTTACTAGATATTTTCTTTATTTACATGTAAATTTCTCCTTTCCCAGTTTCCTCTCCAAAAAACAAGCAAACAAAACCAACAAGAACAAACCCCTGTTGCCTGCCCACTCCTCCCCCCCCACGCCTGCCACCCCACCCTCTTCCACTTATTGGCCCTGGCATTCCCCTACACTAGGGCACAAAACCTTCACAAGGCCGAGGTCCTTTCCTCCTATTGATTTGTAAATTTAACTTCTGTGTTATCTTTGATATTTGAATCTCTAAGTCCTCATTTTTAGATGGCAAATAATTCAGCACAAAACACAAGGCACAAAAATATACAAATTAAGCAAACTCAGGTTGATTCACTAACATTTTGTTTTGTTCTTTGTTTTTTCTTCACAATCTATTACCCAGTGAATTGTGGAACAGGAGGCAAGTGAACTATACTCGTTACAATCAAGGCTCAGGAAACAAAAGAGAGCAGAAAGATTATAAGAAACAGAGGACCAAGACACCAGGTGTAACATAGTCTCTTCTACCATGTTCCCTAGCATGACAGGGAACTTGTACCTATCAAACCTCAATAATCAAGAACCAGCATACTAACAACACCAGCTGATGTGCCAACACGAATGAGGGAAACTTCACAAGTCTCTATCTCTAGATGAAGACCTACAACTAATCAGTTACTGCCTAGAGAGGGAGAATCAGTGTTTTTTTTTTTTTTCTAGAGACCAGGTCCCAAATAGATTATCCAACCCTAATTGGTAAGCTCTAAACACATGTTTATAAGAGTAACAATAAATTGGTTAAGTACACACACACACACACACACACACATACACAAACACACACTCTATGTGCTATGTATACACAAACTAAATTAGCCTATATGGTCCTTATTTATGATTTTTTTAGAGCTGGATAATATAAGTAGGAGAGTCATAGTTTAAATACTCAATGTTCCCCAAAGTTTCTGGAGTAAATCTGACCAGGAGCCTGTGGTGCTATATGGCTTTGTTGGAATCTTTATTTTTTTATGAGATACTTTCTTTATTTACATTTCAAATGTTATCACCTTTCCTTGTTTCCCCTCAGAAAACACCCTATCCCATCCCCAACTCCCTGCTCACCAACCCACCCACTTCTGCTTCCCTGTCATGGCATTCTCCTACACTGGGGCATCGAACCTTCACAGGACCTAGGGCTTCTTTTCTCATTGATGTTTGATAAGGACATCCTCTGCTACATATACAGCTAGAACCATGGCTCCCTCCATGTGTACTTTTTCGTTGGTGGTTTTGTCCCTGGGAGCTCTGGGTTTACTGGTTGGTTCATATTGTTGTTCCTCCTTTGGGGTAGTAAACCCCTTCAGCTTCTTGGGTTCTTTCTCTAGCTCCTTCATTGGGGATCCTGTGCTCAGTCCAATGGATGGCTGAGAGCATCCACCTCTGTATTTGTCAGGCATTGGCAGAGCCTCTCAGAAGACAGCTATACCAGGTTCCTGTCAGCCTTCACATGTTGGCATCCACAATAGTGTCTGGGTTTGGTAATTGTGTATGGGATGGATCTCCAGGTAGGACAGTCTCTGGATGGCCTTTCCTTCAGTCTCTTCTCCACACTTTGCCTCTGTAACTCCTCCCATGGCTACTTTGTTCCCCCTTCTAAGAAAGACTGAAGTATCCACACTTTGGTCTTCCTTCTTGAGCTTCATGTGGTCTGTGAATTGTATCTTGGGTATTCCGAGCTTCTGGACTAATATCCATTTATCAGTGAGTGCATATCATGTGTGTTCTTTTGTGATTGGGTTACCTCCTCACTCAATATGATATTTTCTAGTTCTGTCCATTTGCCTACAAATTTCATGAATTCATTGTTTTTAATAGCTAAGTAGTACTTCATTGTGTAAATGTACCACATTCTTTGTATCCATTCCTCTGTTGAGGGACATCTGAGTTCTTTACAGCTTCTGACTATTATAAATAAGGCTGTTATGATCATAGTGGAGCATGGGTCCTTATTATATGTTGGAGCATCTTCTGGGTATATGCCCAGGAGTGATGTAGCTGAAGAATGAGGCCTAGTACAAGAAACAGGATTACATAATGCTAGATTTTTCTACATTTTTGCTTTGGTTTTCTGTACCATACTAGCTCCAAAACCACAGGATAAGCCTCCACAGATGATAACCTCTGCGACTCTATGCCAAACAAACACTTTTTATTTTTAAGTTGACTATTTGAAGAATTTTGTTACAGCAAAAATGCAGGCTAGCTTAGCCTTCAGACAAACCATTAGATACATACTGATGACTGTAAATCAAATTGCAAGTAACTTACTTCAGTGGTCCTTTTAAATGACATGCAAATAGTGCAAAACTTTTTGTTCTTACCCTTGAATAAACAAATGCAACTCGATCAAGCAGAAATGTTCAGAGAATATCCCACTGATAGTTCTTCTTTTGACCACAATAGTCCGGATACTCAATTAACCTTTTCTTAATTAAATTAAGTTATACTTTACATTGGATTGTAAAATTAGGACTGTAATCAAAGATCTCTATAGAGACTTGAATGTGTCTTTGGTATTTCTAGTGTTAATTATTACTTTACAGAAAATAATAGAGATCAGGTTCATGTAATGAGACTCTTTAGCCAATCTGGTTTATATTTCCAAAATACACTAATCAGAACTTTATGAACTAGCCTTAAAAAACATACAAAGTAATCTTGGTATTTCTGCTTTTCTCAGTTGATGGGATTTCTAAGGAGTCATGAAGATTATAAAAGTATCCTACTGTGTGTGTAAAAAAAGTAGACACTGGTCCATATTAAATTATGTACCTTGTAATATACAGTAAATGGCTATTATTATAACAAATTAGATTAAGCTTATTTAAATGAGCTAAGCCCTTGGCTACAGATATGGCAGGATTGTCATCTTCCCTTCTTAGGCTTGTGCATTTCCAAATTGGACATTGTAGCAATGTCTGGCCAGCAAGAACTTGATCACATTATGAAAACTGACGCTGACAGTAACATGAAGACAAAAGCTCGTTTAAACAAATTGACCCAAATTGGCCCGAGGTCCTACAACTAAATGCTGTGATCCTCTATCTGTAGACTGGTTAATTCAAAACAGCTGAAAGTCATTGTAACATAATGTTTTCATTGGTCCCTCCAGATTTCAACTTGGGTTTGATTCCTGATACTACAACTATGAGGCACTGGGGGGTGGGCGGTATTTAGTTTTCTTTATTTTTAAGTCATTTATTTTAATATGGAGATAATTAAATTGTGTACTTCAGAAATGTGCTATAAAGAGTCAATACAGCTTGTATACAATGAGCTTCAGACATATGATACATTATCAAAAATTAAGCTTAAAGGCACTAGTGAGATGGCGAGGCAATTAAAAGCAATTTGCAGCTCTTTCAAAGGACCTGCATATTAAGAATTACAAACAATTGTAACTCCATCTCTTTAGGGTTACTCAATGCCATCTTCTGGTCTTCTATGGTATCAACACACATGCAATATATGTGCACATGTATGCATACATACATACATAAGTAAAAAAGAAAATAAAGTTTAAGTATATTATGTAGGGACACTTTCTAATGGTGCAATGAAACACCATGACCAAAAACTAATTCTGGGAGATAGGATTTTTTTCAGTTTCCACTTCCACATTGCTGTTTATCAACAAAGAAAGCCAGGAGAGGAACTCAAGCAGGGCAGGATCCTAGAAATAGGAGCTGCTGCAGAAACCATGGAGGGGTGATGCTCACTGGCTAGTTTTCCCAGGCTTATTCAGCCTGCTTTCTTAAAGAAGCTAGAGCCAACAGCACAAGGGTGGCACCACCCACAAAGGGGTGGTCCCTCCCTCTTTGATCACTAATTGGAAAAATGCCTTACAGCTGTATCTTATAAAGTCATTTATTTCCTCAATTGAGGCTCCTTCCTATCTGATGACTCTAGCTTGTGTCAAACTGACACAAAACCAGCCAGTACATTATTTAAGCAGGAAGAAGTATTTGTAAATAAAATAGCTGTCACTTTCTTGGCAAAAGTAAGACGATTTTATAAAAAGGTTTAGATGATTTCATTTCTTGCATTGAAGACTGACACAATACATTCACACACTACAAAGGAAAGAAGAATGTCGAATTCAATACAACTTTAGGTGTGAGCTTATGATGTCAGACACATGGAAAAAAAAGACCTGAAAAATACTCTTTACAAAGGTTGTCTTAGATATACTAGTATTGGTTTCATACGACCCTTTACCAACATGTCTTGTTATTTTTAATGGACAGTATGGAGAAGGAAGGATTATAAAGTGTTAGGCAGAAATGACAACTGTCTGAAAAGCCACAAGAAAAATATTGTGTAAAATGAATACTTAAAGATTACTCTTTGGGCTGTCTTAAAGCTCAATTTTTGACAGAATGCAAAGTTCAGAGTTTGGACTGGGATTCTTGCCCTAATTATTTAGTTGTGAAAGACTTTTGTTTCATTGACTACCAGCTTCATGATTGATGCAGAAGGATATCAAGATGAAGTGGAATGACTTGCTTTGTTTGTAGTACTCACTAAGGCCTCAATGCACTATCGACATTATTTGGTTGGGGGTTTGCTCTACTTAATTTTACTTGATGATAGGAAGGCCATGTTATTACTTTGTTGCTATTCCATCCTGGAAAACCAGGGAGATGAGGAAAAGAGTTGAACTGGACAACTAGTCAATTTTCATTCTGGCTCAGGTAGTTGCTATTCTATGTTTTTGTATCCATTTTATTTTCAGAAGATGAAATAAGACATTTTGTTTATTTTCATTTCCAAATGTGCCTATAAGTGGCAGTTGGTTTTCTGGTGCTTTAGGCTGTAGTGAAAATGATAAGATGATCCCTACAGTGGAACCACAAACCCCTTACAGGACAGCAAGTGTTTGGGAGCATTTTTCACACACGGATCATTAACTCTTTCCCACTGTCACAGAGGTAGGTATTGGCACTATCTCTACTTCATAGATGTCCAGTCACATATCTGAGTTGACTGATAAGGGTATAGATGGAGGAGAAGTCAGGCAAGACTTGGTCTATATTTATAAAAATTTCCCCTTCAGAATATAAATGTCTAAACAAAGTATATTTGAAATGAATTTTAAGAGTCCTAGGTAATTTAGAAATCACTTAGAAAGAAAATAGGAACATCACTTGAATGATTAGTTCTATGGGAACAAGTGTCATGGACTGTGAACAACATTTTTGTGTATGTGTGTGTTTATTTTTTTTTCTCAATGATCTCTGGAGCATGATGTACTCAGAAAATGGAAAATGATTATATACAATGTCTCATGATTATGAGTACCATAAGCATTCCTCACAGTATCCAGATATTGTGGGGAGTTGATTTGAATCTTAATCCATGTAAATGAAATGATGGGAGCCAAAGAGGAAATAGGATGAAAGCCTGAGATAAGTGGCTCACATCTCTCCTATTTAATTTTCATCTTGCTTGACTTCCATAGTACCTGGATATATGGAAGGCCCCTTTCTACTTTTTCTGTGTGCAGATATATCCTTTTCCTTAAAGTTATAAGAAACATGAAACCAGAAAATGAGGCGAACAGTAATACTGCAATAGCATTTTCTTAAAAATGTAGACTTTCATGTACTTTAAAACTTCATCAACTTTAGAAAGTCTGTGCTGAAATGATAATTCAATTCCTTGAGATTACTTAGGAATTCATTATTTGTTTAGCACTTAATGATAATACTTAAATTCTTAGCCAAAAGATCAAAAAAGAACATGGAAATCATTTTTTTCAAAGAATTATCTGATTTTTTTTTTAAAGACTGGAAACATTATTGACTTGTAAAGGTGAAAGAAGAGTATCTGATGTAGGACTTGAAGAAAACTATTGTGATAGGATGTGTACGGTGACAATGGTGCATTCCAAGCATAGATTGTTACTGAGAGATGAAAACCCAACACATCAACACATAGCAGGATGGCCTGTTATTATTTAACAGAAATTAGATTTTAAAAATTGCTAATTTATTTGCTAATCTGTTTTCTCACTTTTTTCCCTCATGAACAATCAATAGCTTCCTGGCTTACACAAGAACCAAAATAAACTATGTAGGTGAGACTACTGACAAGGGCTAATAATTTTTTATCAGCAGCCACTAAACTTAGTCAACATTTAAATCTATAGTCATCTGCCACACCAATTCAAATATTTAACCCATTGTAAGATTTCTTCTCCATTTGTTCCAAATATAGCCCACAATTCAGAACTGAAAATCAAATCTCTTGAAGGATAGGATTTTATGGATATATTGAATACTTAAAGCAGCATGGGGAGCTGTGATTTTTGGTAATAGGCTAAAAAGTAGTCAAATTTACTTTTCTTAAATGGTGAATTAAGATCATCATGTTCAACACGCCATGGCCTCATGCTTTTCTTACAACATATATTTCATCAAGTCCACTAAATTACAAAAAGAACAGGTTAATATGTGCTATGGACTCACCATCTATGAGCTCTGTAGAGTGTTTCAGAAACAGTTCCTGGCCTCAGAATGTTGAACACCTAGCAAGAAATACAGGAAACAATCACTGTTAAAATTCATAGAGTTAAGTCACTTCTAAGATGTATTTTTGTCTTCTTCTTTTGTGCAAGGATTAAGACAGAAGTGGAAAACAAGATAGTAAGAAATTTACAGCAATTTTTTAAACCACAATTTTTGAAAAAATAGTGAACACTTGATGTAACATGGAAATCTGTATAGATTTGTAAAATAGTAAAATTGAATCTTCTTAAAATGTTGAATTGAGACCACCATGTTCAACAACATGGCGACATAGTTTTCTTACAATACTTACTGCATTAAGTCCAGTAAATATCTAAATATCATAGCTTGTTTTGTAAGATTGCATGCCTTTCTAAATATTCAGCTTTAGGCCTTTATATAACATATTTTCCAAGGTGGTTGGGAAATAACTTTCAAACAAACAGAAAAAGATAACTTAAAGGAAACCATTGTCTTTCCTACTAATTTCTAGGGCTAATCAGCAAGGAATAATTTCACATCTTAAAGCATTCTATCTTGTAAAATCATCTCATTAATTTTTAAAAAGCTATACCTCTAAGGTGCATGAAAAGTCATTGTCTTCATTCCCCAACAGAATCTTTAAATAGGTTTTTGTCTAATCTATTGACTCTTGCTAATTTTGTTTTCAAAGGGATTTCTTCTTCACCCTTTAAAATGTGCAACACTTATTCCCCCTTCAGTCCCCAGAAAGTTGTCCTTTTATGCAGACAGCTTCCCTGTGACATTCTGTCATCTCATCTTCATGGTTCTACCAGATGACTCAGGCTTCCTCAACTCAGTGTGCTTTCCTTTAACCCACACCACATTTCTCTGTGTCACAGGGTTAGCTGGCTCTCTATCAAATTGCTTCTCCTTTCGTCCTGCTGTCCATAAACCTGCTACATTTCGTAGTTAGGTGCCAGTATGTAGTTGTGCTCTTCACAGTGGAATATATATGACCCTTCATTCTGTGATTCCTATCCACATGGTAGCTTCCTGAGAATCTAGAAAAGAGAAAATCTACAAGACCCAGAGGATGGTATTTTAGCAAACAGGTCTCAGGATCTCCCTCATTTCTATTATGAGGTTCCCTAAAGTTTTATCTTGTAAGAAAGAACCAAACTGAAGGATTTTGAGTAAAACTTCCATTTTGAATAGGGGTCAAATAAAGTTTAAGTTCCCAAGACTTCCTTGGGTAACTGATATCCTGCTTGGCAGAGAGAGACATGTATGTGGGTAACTGACATTCAGCTTAGCAACTTGAGACATGAATGCTAAGCAAGTCTCCCTGCTGCAGGGGAATAAATCAACCACTGAGAACAGGGTAAGTGTCCCAAATAGAGAAATGTCCATGGAAAAGCCTGTTATTCCTGAACCCTGATTGGTACAAAAATGTTACTCTAACTTGGTACATATGTTTGTGGTTTTCAAGCTCAAATGCTCTGTAACATTTTGGCTGCAGGGTAGGGTGGGGTGGTGTCGCATTTCAGCACCAGAATTTGTTCGGCATCCCTGATAGATAAGTACCAGCTTGATTATAATAATTCATTTTTCTTTTCTCCATTGACCTGGTTTTGAGTTGTGTTGGATCTAAGCAGACTCTGTAACAATGTAAGTGATGACTGTGTTTCTGCTCTTTAAGTCAACATGTTGGGTGTCTACTACAGCATTCAGTCTACTTGGACTAAACAGGCTTGTTTCGTGGCCTCTGTTGTAATGCAGTCTATGGTACTCTCCACAGTGACTATTTTTGCCTCATTCTAGGTTATATCTGCTTCGTTGACACAGCAGCGTTATATTTTGAAGCCATTCTCTATTGTTTCATTAACTAGTGCATTATATTTGTTAAAACATGCTACAATTTTTTTCATAAGTAATATCGTACTAGAAATAATTCTACTGGAGACAGAAAATGTTTATTTTGGTACTGGCATCAAGATCCCTCTGGCTAAATGCCTAATTTTACTAAGGCGCTCAAGGTAAATGATAGCTTCAAAAATCAGTCTTTCAGAGCTGTGTTTGTAGGCTTTTGTTTTCAAGCCCTTGTGCTAGAAGGTAACAGTGCTACAAACCACAGTCAGAACCTGTCAAAGCTCCTGGCTGCAATATGATTTCAAATCTTCTCAAACCTCTACTGGGGATTTTATGCCCACAAAGAGGAAATGAAAGGTAACTTTCTTCCCTTTTCCAAGCAATAACCAACCACAAAGCACAAGACTTTGAGTACTTCACATATTACAATGCAATAGCTTTTGAAGTTTAGATAAAAATAGATATCTGACTAACATTATCAATACTAAGTCATAAAGTCACCACAAATTTCTTTCTGACATTCTTTTACTCACTTCCTCTTATAGCCACAAAATATTCCATCCATTTACTTTTAGGTAACCTGTTTGAGGCCACAATGGAAAGATCTTGATGTAGGCCAAACTTGTCTGTTTCAACATTTTCTTCTAGTTCCTGCTTATAATGTTTTATTTGGTAAAATAATTTTGAAGGCATGCTTCCTTTTTAGGCCCTACATAAGTGAGGGAAATCTAGAGGAGTTGGTCATCTCTCTGTTTCCTTTCTTAGAAGTGAAGATAAGACTGGAATCCAGATGTGCAGCTGGCTTTTTTGTTTGCAAACAAAATTATATACAGACATATATGTTTCATTGACAGTATTTACCATATTCAAAGGTTACAGAGTGCTATTTTGAGACATCCATATAATGTGTAATGGTCAGATCAAGATAGTTGCATTTGTCACCTCCAACTCATTATTTTCTCTCTCTGATCGGTTCATTGAAGTTCTCTCTATCAGATATTTTGTAAAAGGCTCGTTGAATACTGCCAATAATCATTGTTCCTAAGAGCTGTGGAGTACTGTCAGTAATGCCTAGCAAGCAGCTGCATCCTGTGCACTTAGTGTTCTTCATGCTCTTCCATCCCCCACATCCTTCTGACACGGATTATCAAGTCCTCAAACTGTGTTTCACAGCTTTGAATAGGGGCTCTAGTCTAGAGTTTGTGAGATTTTTAATCTACATGTTGTGCAGTTCCATTGGGTCAATGTGTAATTTGCCGTTGTGAAGCATGTCTCTCTTTGGTGATATTTAAATTCAGATTCAATTTGCCAGGAGAAGCTACTCCTCATGATTTTCATGGGCATTTAGAAAAACCATTCTTCTCCTCAGACCATCATAAACCATTCTATAATTTTAGTTTCTAAGTGACATCTCATGATAGCATATACTCATGGGATACTGTGTTATTGCAATATGTGTAATATACATAGTGATGAAATCTATGTAATTAATATTTCTGTATTCTTATGAATTCATTTTTGTTGTTCTTTATAAAATATGTAATTATTGTAAACTATGGTCACCCTGTTGTCAAAAGCATGACTTAGCTCTTCTATCTGACATTATTTTAAAATTTGCTATTTTATTTATGAAGTTCAATCCTGATGATCTGTGCAGTTATTTTAAGAATCAAATAGGAAATTAGTAAAGCATATCTTTGTGTGTATGTGTGATCATACGTGTGTGTACTTGTATGTTTGCATGGGTGTGGGCATGTTTGTGGGTGATGTGTGCATAGAGCAGGTATGTGATGAATGTATGTAATGTTAACTCTCTCTGAAAATGCACACACATGTTGCATATTCATACATACATCATATATATAGTTTGCCACACATATTATACAAACATCATATATAGGACAAATACACAGGCACACACACATTCTTCTGAATAAAGGTAGTATTATGTACATTGATATATATATATATGATATCATATATATATAAATGTAATCAAAATCTATGTCTTGTAAACATGTTTTCTCTGCTTTCTTGTCACCATGAGTGAACAGCCTTAGCCACATATCCTGTCATCAGAATATACAATCTCATTACATGCCCAGAAATATGGAGCCAAGTCACCATGAATCTTGGAATAAAATCTGTAATTTCTCCCTTCTCTTTCTTAAATATTTATACACAACGTAGACAAATGTAGAAAATTGCCCAATGCTCTATTTCCTTTAGTACCCTTCCTGACTATTCTAATTTTGATCACCTTACTGTCCTGACGATATTTTGTCACTGGACGATCATTCTTGTCACTTGACTATTCTATAAATCATTCTGTCAGCTGACTGTCATAACCATCATTCTGATCACCTAACATTCCTGACCAGTATTCTGTTACCTGAATGTCCTGGCCATCTTTCTGATCACCTGACTGTTCGGACCATTGTCTGGTCATGTCTATGGGATTACCATTTCAAGAGCTACCTTTCCAGAGTGGTTGTAC